>CAKNYM010049425.1:0-35177 GCA_932195095.1 Andricus curvator
GTGACAGAAGTTTTCGTGGGACTGACGTTAGAGCTGGACTCTCCACTATACGGTGAATCACTACTTGACTTGGACATGATTTCAACTCGCAAAACAAATTTCGCGCATAAAGGTGGTAGTTGGGTGTACAATCTAAACATGAACAATACAAACAATAAAGTAACCTCGGACTGGACTGAAACTTTGATTGACTAAATGCATACACACGGTAAACGTAAAGTTTGAGTTTCAGGCGATGAATGGAGACTGGGTGTTTGGAATGCTAGAGGAGTGAATGATCTTAAAGTAAGAGAACTACCAGAAACTATGCATGCTAGGAAACTAGATATTTTATGTGTACCTGAGACAAAGAAAAAGGGATGCGAAAGTAGAAACATTGAAAATGGGGTGTTGAAAAGCGGTTTTGAAATATGGTTAGGAGTAGATAGGGAATCACATGGTAGTCAAGGGGTCGGTTTGATTATGAATGAAAAAGCAAGATATATGTTCCAAAAACGACTTAAATACTTTTTTTCTCCCCTTTTCAGATAGTTGGAAAAAAATCTTTCTGATTGTAGGATTTATTATAAAGATACGGGAATATACGCTAAAGTAAAGGAATTACCTTCTTCATTTTAAATCAAATACAACTTTAGTCATTTTTATCTGAAGAAGATTAAACATAACATATGGTCGTGGCGAACTTTTGGGTTTCTATTATACGATGAACAGAAACGAGCGTGAAGCGCGAGGTTCACATGATGATCAAACGAAATATCGAGCGCGAAGCGCGAGTGTCGTGATGAGAATGTGTTCCTTAAGGTCGATAGAACCTTAAGTAAATTAGTTCATCTTTTTATGTAAAACTGACATAATTAAACCAAAATCAGGTCATAACGATGAAGCTTTAACAGAGTATTAGCCCGCGAAGCGTGCACTAGCGAGGACACGAAGTGTGAAAACCTAGACGACAAATGTGTCCGAGCGCGCAGCGCGAGGTGAATACATTATCGAGCGCGAAGCGCGAGATGAATACCCAATCGAGCGCGAAGCGCGAGATCCAACAGGTGCGCGCCCTAGGCGCGCTGAAACTTGCGAGCGAAGCGCGCTATGAGAATGTGCCCGCGAAGCGGGCGGATTTTTTAGATTTGTTTCATGATAATGGATTATGAAACCGTCCAATTGAATAATCCTCATGTGCGATTCTATGTTTTCAAAGGACTGCGTGATATCTAAAACCTATATGGAAATTATATCACGTTTATTATTATTTCAAGGCAACTATACGTACTTCAAGTTTTCAACATTCAAATGACCGAAATATTATATCACTAATAGTTGTCGAGTTTCACATGCTGAGTTGTGGCTTTAGCTGAAGTTAGCATTACTACAGGATTTTAACTAAAATTACCAGGCACACAATTTAGTTTTTGCGGCATATATGAGCACTAAATAAGCACTGAATTCCTGCGCCAAGTACAATGTGATTCCACTTATAGTTGCCGAGTGTCACATACAAGAGTCATCTGAATCCAGCATGTCTACACGTTTTTGTTAAAAAAAAGTGCCCGGATTTTGTGCATAGCACGAATCCAGAGCACTTAATTAGCACTGAATTCCTGCGCAAAAGTGAATTTGATACCACTTATAGTTTCCGAGTTTCGCGTACCGGAGTTGTGGCTTCAGCCGAAGCTAGCATTACTACATATTTTTCACCGAAATTACCGGGCACAACATTTTTTTCTGCAGCATAAATTAGCACAAAATAAGCACTCAATTATAACATAGCGCCCATATCGATATGACAATGTTGTGGTTCCAACTTCCGGGCTTGAAATGTTTGTATTTTTTGGCTAGTTTAACAAAGTACCTAATTTTTTAAATTGCAATTTCAATATTGTTGTCGGTCCCCGTGTGAAAAAATTTGGTGGCCCTGTATTGTTTCTGTCTAGTCCGCCTTGAGTCCACACTGGCGCGCCACAGGCTGACTGTCCAGTGACTAGACTGGGATGTAACGCTCGGATCGACTAGTTTCTAGACAGATCGGCTATTTTGATAAAAAAAATAATGAACAATTAAATAATACAATTATTTTTTATACGATAAACGTCCAATATATAGATTTTCCAGTTGATTGAAAATATAAAAAAGTTTTTGTAAAAAAAAATGAAGAAATGAGTTTCCGCAAATCTCTTGTACATACGCCGGATGTCGAACTTCTGATTTAACTTCCTATTATATTGTTGTAACTTTGTCCCGTCGCCTCAATACCTCGGCCATCTAAAAGTTATATTTTCTCTCATTCTGTCGGATATGCAATTCAATTCATTACATCCCAATATTTATTTCAATAAAACATGTACAATTTTTAAACATTCAAAGTGCTTGATGTGTGAATAAATCATTGAGAATAATAGCGTTTGTATGATTTGACTTGCGATTAGACTATGAAATAATGATTGTTTATTATTTCAAATAATTAATACGTTAGGCTTAATTATCCTTTACGCAATAAATAAATAATTACAATAAATTAAATGAGTCATTTATAATCATATTTGATTTTTTGGAATATCGTCAATATTATACATAGCATTATACATATTATAATTATTATAAGTTTAATAAAAATTTATTAAAACTCTGCTATACCTATGATTCAATTAAAAGAAAATGTTTTTGAACATTCTTAAAAAAATCGTTTTTAAAAACACAGTTCTTGTATTAAGATTTCGATCACCTTCAACAATTATTGCTTGCTATCTTAAATATGTAAAAGTGTACAATTAATTATTGCTGGAGCATCTGTGCAATTGCGTATTGTAATTTCTTCAATCTTTTATTCTAAAATGATTATTTTCTGAATTCACCTCTGTAATTTTTTCTTGAGTCCAAACCGTGATTCTATCTAGAAACTGGCTGAAATCGGAACAATCTTTATATATTCAAATTCGTAACGAACTCCTAGATAGCGCCAAGACTAGGACTAGACAGCAAAAAGGTTTAAATCAAACACCCAGCAAAACTAGACAGCGCCAGTGTAGCGCCAGGCTAGTTTTGCGTGAATAGACAGGCTTGAGAAAAACTGTACTGGCTTCAGCATGATTCAAGACTGCCACGAAATTTTCCCAAACGGGTCGTGCAACGTTTTGCAAATTTAATATTTCCAAGATTTTGACATTTCCAACATTTGCTACCCAAAAACGCAACATTGGCTGTTGTCGCAGGAATTTTATGAGTCAAATTGCCAAGTTGTAAATAAATTCCAAATATAATATGACGTTGGTAATAAGTTATTTATCACTCAGTGCGATTTGCAAAATGTTTGTAATTTTTCGCTAGTTTACAAAAGTAACTAAGTTGCTCAATTGCAACTTTAATATTTTTGCCGACCAAACAACGTTTTTTAAATTTGATAATTTTTAGATCACGACACTCCTAACATTTTCTACCCAAAAACGCAATCTTCGCAATTTTCGCTGAAATTCTAGGAGTCGAATTGCAAAAAATGTAACAATTATATTAAAAACGATAATTTGCGTTATGTATTTAGTTTTGCAAATCATACAATAGTTTCTTTTCAGTGGAAAAAAAGAAGAAACAACATTGTGCAAAACCTTCGGTATTTTCGCTCAGGAGTGATTAACAAAATGTTAATTTGTTTATAATTAACAACGTTGCCGCATGAAGAACGTTTTGAAAATTTAATACAGGATATAGAGACTGAGCTTATAGTTACTCAAGTTTGCAAAATGTTTTGAATTTTCGTGGAGAAATGGGGGGAAAACTTTGCAAATTAATTTTTTGAAACAAAATGGCGACCCGACCACGTTAAACATATAAAAACACAAATGTACCATTTTTTTGAAGAACTTCGGAATTTTTGTGAATTGACTCAATTTTTATGTCTAATTCCACTGGCCTGAAGCCTCAGGAGTCAAAATTGGTAAAACAGCCAATGTTTAAAATTTTGTGTTTGGTATTTAGTGAAATTATCTTTAGAAGATGTGGTTTAAAGATTTTTTTGAGCATGTGTGGACTTTTTAAATATAGAAATTCACTAGAAATAAATCCATAAGATCTAGGAGTCGACATGAGATTCACAGTCATTTTTAAAATTTTGGAATTTGGTATTCGACATGATACATTTTTTCACTTGTGATTTTAGAATTTTTTTTCTATGTTTGGAGTTTTTAAAATTAGTAATACACTAGAAAAAAATGCGCTAGACTCAGAAGTCGAAGTTACAATTAGAGTGGTTTTCATAAATTTGGAATTTGTTATTTAATAGAATTATCAACTTCACTTGTGATTTTATAATTTTCTTGAGCATGTCAGGAATTTTTAAGCATAGAAATACTACAGAAAAAAATCGTCAAGGCCGAGGAAAAAAAAAAAAAAAAAATTACTTTTATTTTAATTTCGACTAGTGGGTATTGTGAATTTACATTTCAAAACCTCACACGTGCTCAGAAAAATGTTTGATCCACAAGTTATAAAGATTATTTCATTAAATACCAAAATCAACATGTTGAAAAGTAAATGGAAATTTTTTTTCAGAAAAATGATTGATTTGAATCTCCAAAAAATTGAGAAGATTTTTCTGAAAATTAGGTATGCAAAGAAATATAAACCTCAAGAAAAGTCTAAAACTCTGCAAATAAGAACATTTTTCAACCTTTTTTTCGAGCATGGGTAACCAAGCTGCACGTGGATCGATTTCAAATTAATTATACTTTTTTAGAACCCTAATACGCTGATTTTACGCATTGTAGCGATATCAAATTCCAAAAGTATTTATTTTGGACCCACTCTACTGGGAAATTGGAGAAGAATTTTATTATTTACCGAGCTTACCGTAAAAAGTAGTAAATAGAAATGAATAGGTTCGGATATATGACGAATCTCACAAATCCGTGTAAGATTGAAGATGGTTTAAAAAGGTAGGTATAATTTCGTCGCCATCGTGTCCCAGAAATTTAGACACTTTTGAAGAGACAGGTGCACTACCTGAGGTGGCAATGTCGCCTTCATGCCGGAACCCTTCCCCCTCGCCATAAACTGCAACTGAAATATTGCACCTTCCGAAAGGAAAAACAACAGCCCTATTGGGTACCTATTGTTTTGTTCAAATCGAGTTCCAACAGTATATTCTGTTTCAAACTATGGATTTGAAAATTTGTTGAATTCAATTAATTTAATTTAAAATTATTTTATTTAATTCAATTTAGTTTGGAAAAAAATTAAAATTTAATTTTTAAATTTTAATATCTAGGTTAAACCCCCTAATATTCGTAGATCATCCTTCTAATTTCTATTTGTTTCAGCGTATACTATAAAACTGAATAATGGATGATATATATTTAGTAATAAAGAAAATTACATTTTTCTCAAATTGATGATTTTAGCACTCTTTCAACATAATATATTCAATTTTCAAGCGATATTCAAGTTGAAATATATCAAGAATTATTGAAGCTTCTGTTTGGAAACTCTACAAATTTGCAACAGTAGTCAGTATACGATTGAAATCTAGATTTGTCCATTTTTTAATATTCTAATTTGAAAATATTTAATTTCGAATTTTCTCTTCAAAATGTTTAGCCAATAAGTGTTACAAATTAAAATAGTGCAATTTTGAAAAATCTGTTGTCGGAAAGAAAATCGTAAATGTCTTATAACCGAAAGCCTAAGATGGAAATAAAGAATAGGTGAATTTAAAGTATTATGAATAAATTTGTGTTATATTAGCCGTTGGGACTATTTTTATATTTATATACTGAAGACGTTGGACATGTTATTTGAGGCAATCAGCGAAAAGGTTCAAAAATATTTCAAGAGGGAACGTGCATTTTTTATGAACTAGCTGTAGATGCCTGGATTTTTATTTCATAACATTGAAGAAATTTGAAAATACGTTATTAAATTTCTTCAAATATCAAGATATTAACAATTTTTCGAAACAATAATTGATAATGCCTGATTAAAAGCATTCGGAAAAATTTTCATCAGATGCTCTCGAAATAGGAAAATTTTGAAAGAAACTTTCCAAAATTGGACAGTTTCATTAGAAAGGAGTTTTTGTTGTATCAGTACTACTTCAAAGCATTCATAATTAAAAAATTTTATTTCTAATTGAAGAATCTCGAAATCGAAAGATTTCAGATTAAAATTTCGAGAACGCGACAATTCGAAACTGTTCAAAACTGAATAATTTCAGATTAACATATTGAAAATTAGATCATATAAAATTCAACTAAATTCGAGTTGTGTTATTTATCATTCGAAGCGTTCAAATTTTAATAATTTAAAATTTCAAACTTTGGAATTTCAACAATTCAAAATTAAAAGTGATTATAATCCTGCAATTAGAAACTGAAAAACTGAATTGAATTGTTCAAAGTCAAAGCTTCTGAAATTTCAGAATTTTAAATTGTTAGTACAAGCTGAAAAAATTTTCAATTATATAGACTTTTACAATTGAATTATGCTAAAAAAATGTAAGAAATAAAGTAATTTTGAGCACGCAACAATAAAAATAAAAACATTTCTAATACGGAGCGTTGAAAATTGAGCAAATCTCAAATCATTTAGAACTGATCCAATTTTCAATTACTTAGAATTGCGATATTATAACGTTTTTATACTCTTCACCTTTAAATTTTAAATTGTTTCAAGTACATTAAAATCGTCTCAAAATTAATATTCTGCAAATTGTCAACTATACTTTTATAAATTTCAACAATTCAATTTCAATTGCAAAATTAATACTGTTGAAAGAGAAAGATGGAAAATTCAGCGTTCAACATGAGAATTGGAAACTCTAAAATTTTAACCAGTCAGAATTCAAAAAATGTATTCAATTACCAAGGTCTCAATTTCATATCAAACAATTTTCATCTGTTTTGATTCTAAGTAAGATATAATTTATAACTTTTTAAATATAATTTCTAACTTTTTAAATATAAATCGTTTAGCTTTCCACAGTTCATTCAGAATCATTATTCATTCTTTGAATCTTCCAATCAAATATATTTGAAATGATTCATTCGTGAAAATCTTCAACTAAAAGTTTAAATATTATTACGTTGGAAATTTTTAAATATAATGCAAAAGAAGATCTCTATGCTTCCAATTTTTTAAATTGCACCATTTAAATTGAAAAAAAGCAGAAAACATTTGTATTTAACATTGAAACCAAACAACTCAGCAAATTTTGCAATTTTAAATGATTTGATAGTGTAACTAAATTACCATTTTCAATATGTATGTAATATTGTATTATTATTTTAGTTGGCTGAATTAATTTCCAGACGGGCAGGCTGTGCATGCTCAAGTCATAGAATCATTTTTGCAAGAAATATGTTGTTTTTTTTAAAAGGATTTTAGACGACACGTATTTCACAAATTTAAAGAAAATTTCATTCTAAAGATGGGAGTATTTGAACTTTCAAAACCTGTGATGCCCTTTATCAAGAATTTATCGAGAGGAAAAAATGGATATGTGCAGTATCTAAAACAACATAGAAATTTTACATGTTCTTTTCGACTCTGATAGATCTTTTCATTCTAGTTTGAAAACTATATTAATATCATATATATTAATTTCAGATAGTTGCGCTTTTTTCCTGAAATTTTTAACTTTTTGGCACCCTTCACTTAGTAATGTGATAATCAATGCAAGTTAATGAAAATAGTTGTTTAAACAATTTACTATTTTTAAAAACTATCTCCTCTCAGATAAGTGTTAGAAAGTTCCGGTTTTTTCTGAAATGGTTGACTTTGCTTTGCCTTGTTAGTTATGAACAAATACTATATAAACATGAGAGAAAAACATATTTTGAACAATCTTTTTTTTTCGTGAGTATATTTTGCTGGGGGGGGGGGGGCTGATATCAAAATATATTCAATTACAAATTTTTCTCCTACGCTCTGCAATGAACTTTTGGTTATAATTGAAAACAAAATTGTTACAAGTCATATGCAGACCTAGTCGTCCCACCTACTCTATTTCATTCCTTGTTTGTGTCTCTTGTGTAAGATAGCTTTTTTGTGAATAATTTTTTCAAACATTGCGAAAAGAGCAAAACTAATTCACTTAAAAAAGTAAAATATCATTTCAAAAATTATTTTTGTTGAGGTTCACTTATTATTTGTTCATCACTGAAAAGTCAAAGCAAAATCAAGATTACACAAAAAAAAAACTTTCTAGCATTACTCTTAGCACTTATCTGAGTGAAGATAGTTTTAAACAATTAAAAATTATGTTCGTTGAACTGGCTTTAATTGAAAATTGAACACAAAATAAAAAATTAAAAACAAACTAGAATTGTCTAGCATTGTTTAAAAACCCCAAAAAATCATGATTAGCGCTAAAAACTCGCAAAAACTATTTTTTCACGTATGGGTTTTTTTGGGACCCTATAAAACAGACTTAGGTGGGTGATATTTGATAATGAATATATTTGACTTGTATTCTATGGCTATTTGTGAAGAGAAGTATTGAGTTTTAACTCCATTCAGCTAATATTGACGATTTTAAATAAAAAGTACAAAAACGTCTTTTTTCCTGATGGGAAATACGTACTAAACTTCAAGGGCTTGCGACACCTCTGAATATCATTTTTTTTAAACCGAAAAAATGTATTTTTTGTGTGTATTGAAACAAATTTCCGGTAAAAAATTTTGACCAACCTCAATTGTATATTGTCTCCGACGAGACGCATTTTCTCCGAGGAAGGATCCCCCCCTTTCCCCTTCCGGAGCTAATATTAAAATATTTGCAACTCCAAATTTTTCTATTACGTTTTACAATAAACTTCTTGTTGTAATGCAAAACAAAACTTTCACAAGTCATTAAATGACCTAGTTCTAACACCTCACTAAGTTTAAAGTGGACAAAAAGTTAAAAATTTGAGAAGAAAACCGCAACTATCTGGCAATAATATAGATGAAGATAGTTATAAACAACAATAATTTGTTCGTACAATTATTTTTGCTCAAGTCAAATGATTATTAGGTCACTCCAGGTGAAAAATAGACAAATAGTTGAAAATTTCAGAAAAAACAGCAACTTTCTACCATGAAGCAAAGATAATATCATTAGCAATAATAATAAATTGTTCGAACAATTATTGTTGTTAAATTTAATTGAATATCACTTTACTTTAATCAGAAATTAGAAAAAAAAGTCAAAAATGTTAGAGAAAACCGCAACTTTCTAGCATTTATCTAAGAGAAGGTGGCTAATAACAATAGTAATTTGTTTAAACAATTTTTTCTGAACCAAAATGAATATTAACTCATTTCAACTGATAAGTGGACAAAAAGTTACAAGTTTTAGAAAAAACCGCGGTTTCTAGCATTATTGAAAGAGAATATCTTTAACAATAATAACAAATATGTTAAACAATTTTTCATCAACATAAATTATGTATCAACTCGCTCTCATTGAAAATTGGACAAAAAGTGCAATTTAAAAAAAAACGCGACTTTCGAACTCTATTCTAAGCGAAAATTGCTAAAAACAATAGTAAATTGTTTGAACAATTTATTTAGGCATCTAATTGTCAGTATAAATTAGTATTTCATGTATCAGTAGAAATTTGAATTTAAAAAACCGCAAGCAAATCATAATTAGCGCCAAAAACGAATTTACGAGAGATCTCTGAAGCGACATATTATAATAAATAACTGTTTAAAAAATAATTTCTTCTAAACTAATGATATTTCGAATGAGCTTAGTTCTCTGATTATGAATCAATTGTCAGATCACATCGATACCTGGGAGACATGGACGCCAGGTAAGAATTCTACCTCCCAGACGTGGCAACACCGCTTGAGGTGAGTACGTATAACGTCTACCGCGCTTCCTTATATATAGAGGAGGTCACTTCGTACATCCAGTATCACAAATATATATAAATTCCAAAATGAAAAATTGTTACCCCTCTTTTGAGAAACCTGATCAGAAGGCCCCCCTTAACATATATATGCATATGAATTTTAAATATATTCACGGAAAATAGAGGAGGCGAGAACGTAGAGTCAACTACACGGAGGTGACAACGTACAGTCTATACATATATATATATATATATTATAATCGGTATTCGGTTTTGATTCCTTGGGATTCGAACCGAAGGGCCTATGACAAAGCCACCGGACGCGTCCTCGGGTTGCGGATAGAGGGTCCCTGTACCAAGGGTTTCTGCTAAATATGGTTACAATAATTAATAAGCAGTCGCGGACAATTGTCCAGGGATGGTCCCGAAGGAATAACCCCCAAGCGGAGGCGTAACAACCGTGCCGAAAGCTGAATGGCATCTGGCTGTGGTGTCTCAAACGGTGACTCTGGGATACCGGGCGACCTCTCAGGGTATCAGCCTTACCCTTGCACGCGGGGCTCTACAAGGATGGACTAACCCTTTTCCCTAGCTGCTCGTGGGAACAACAATGACAACACCAAACATAGTTGTAGGAAGTGCGGTTCAAAACAATCGAACGCGCAGGGCTCCCGATAATGGGTCGGACAACAATGCCGACTACCCTAGAGTTGGGGGAGCCAATCAAGACGGAGTCAATGCGATTGACCGGCGGAATCTCGTTACTTTTGAGTGGACGGATCGACTCAGGGACGACCTGCTGGAGTGCTATGATACCAGTATGGCCCCTGAACGAAAAGGTTACATGGCGCGACTGCATGCTCTGTGGTGCGAGAAACACCCAGATCTCTCGGATTTTTCGCAAAAACGGCTGCGAAACCGTGCCGAGGACCTCCGGAAAAGGGGTTATATAAGCGGAGCGCCTACACAACCGCAGCCAGAACAAGCCGGCAACAGAGAAAGAGAGGCGACACTGAGACCAGCCTCGAACAGGCATCCAATAGAGGGAGAACGATGCTTCAAGACCCGGAGAAACATCAACATTCAGGTTTCTCCCAAGCCCAAAGATCTGACTGAACTGGATGATGAGCTTCGTGGAGATTTTTCCGAAGAATCCGACCTCTGGACTATCAATTGTAGTGTGTACAATGCAGCGAGAACTTTGGCAGATGCAAACCGTAAAACAAAACCAACGGTTGATCATAAGACCAAAAGACGAATGCATCAACTTAGCACAAAGATAGGCTGGGCAAGACAGTACGCGTCCCGCATTCAGTGTGTGATTGACTACATAACATCTGGCAGGACTTTCACTGCCAAGGTTCGACAGTTCACGCGCGAACTGAGGATCCGTCATCACACAATCAACAAGTCAAAGCTACTGACCATCAGGCAGCATATTGTTGACAGAATACGAGTACTATCTGACGGCAGGAGAAGTCTAGAGCGGAGAGAGAGGTGGGTCAGAGAAAATCAACAGTTTTCGTCTGACCCATCTCGACTCTTCCAAGACCCTCCAGTTACTGTCGACCATCCGCCCAAACCAGAGGAGGTCGAAGCATTTTGGCGAGAAGTCTACGAAGTCCAACATCCACTTAAAGAAGGCTCAAAGAACATAAACAGCTTCAAGGAGCTGTGCAATGCCCTCATCACAGCTGAGGAGGAATGCCCACCTATCACTACCGAGGAGGTGAAAAACGTATCAAGAGGCATCAAGAACTATTCCGCTCCGGGACCAGATGGCATCAAGACCTTCTGGTGGAAGAAGTTTCCTTCAACCCACCAGCATCTGGCCCGAATTTTTACCTCATATCTAAAGTCGGAAGAGCCTATTCCGGGGTGGTTGGTGGAAGGGCGCACAGTGCTCCTGCCGAAGACGGGCAACTTAGCTGACCCTAAGAATTACAGGCCAATAACTTGTCTGAACACACTGTATAAGATCTTCACAGCTATCCTAAATGATAGGATTGTTCGGACAATTGGACCTGTATGGCGAGAGATGTATGAACAACGTGGCTCAAAGAAAGGCGTAGCGGGCTGTCGGGAGAACTTGCTCATCGATAGATGTGTCTGTAAAGACGCAGCATACTATCAGCGATTTCTATCGATGGCCTGGATTGATTACCGGAAAGCTTTCGATTCAACCTCCCATAGACTTATCATCTGTCTGTTGGAAAGCCTAAAGGTTCATCCACACATCGTGAGGTGCATAGAGACATTAATGCCGCTTTGGAAAACCAGATTTACTATCTCATCTGGAAAACATCGTGTGATCACTAACAGTATCACCTTTCAGAGAGGTGTATTTCAGGGCGACACCATGAGCCCTCTCCTCTTTTGCCTCACATTATTGCCACTATCTCTCGCACTTCGCCATTCCGAAGGGTATCTCTGCGGAAAACCTGGAAACCGAAAGCATAAGGTCACTCATGTATTTTACATGGATGATCTTAAGATCTATGCTAGGAATCAAGGGAAACTACATCTTGCTCTGAAAATTGTCAAAGAGTACACTCAAGAGATTGGAATGGAATTCGGGTTAGAGAAATGCGCCAAGGTTAATTTGAAGAAAGGAAAACTTAATGGCATCCCCGAAGATCCTGAGCTCGTTGACAGAAGCGCTATACGACACCTTTGCGCTGGAGAGACCTATACATACCTGGGCGTGCCACAGAGCCGCATTCAGGACGCGACATCTATAAAGGATACTCTCCGATGCAGATACAAACGTCTCATCCGGCAGATTTGGTCTTCCGAACTGTCGGCGAGAAACAAAGTATCTGCAACGAACATGCTTGCCGTCCCGGTAGTACTCTATTCATTTGGAGTGGTTCCATGGACGAAGGACGAGCTCAGATCCCTTGATATCGGGACGCGAAAGGTTTTGCACATGAACAAGAGCATGCACCTTAAGTCTTCTGTTCCGCGACTTTACATCTCACGCCGCCTAGGTGGTCGCGGAATACTGAATCTTGAATGTCTTCACAACAGACTCATTCTGGGTACAGCACATATAGTTGCAAATGGACAAGACCCTCTTCTTAAAATGGTCAGGAAACACGAAGAAGTGGGAAAAGGGGCGTTTCTGTACAAAGCAGCGGAGGAGGCTGCTGAAACACTCGGCCTTGACTTCAATATTAGGGGTGAGCAAAATGCATCAAATCTTATCCATCTTGAATACTCACTCCTGAAGGCCCGGATTAAGAAAGCACAGGAGAAAAACTTCCACGAACAGCTCCTCGACAAGAGGATGCACGGCATCTTCCACAGAAATTTGGAAGATCAGTCAATGTCGTATGAGCTAACGTTTGCTTTCCTTAGATCACCCGGATTGAAGTCGGGCACGGAGGGCTTCATTTTGGCATGTCAAGACGGTGTCATTTCCACTCTAGCATACCGTCGCCGCATTTTGAGCCAAGACATTCCCGATGATAGTTGCAGAGCGTGTCATGCACACCCCGAGCATCTAGGACACATACTATCTAGTTGTCCAACTCATGCGGGAACGACCTACATCCAAAGGCACAATGCGGCACTAAGAGTGCTTTATTACCATCTATGTCACTCTTATGGCATTAGCCCAAATACCTCTCCGCTAAACGCTCCTAGAGAAATAGAGTCAATTGTCGAAAATGAGAAGTGCCGCATATACTGGAACTTCATATTCTCGACAATTGTTTCTGTTGCGCACTCGAGGCCTGACATAGTTCTCCTTGACTTCGAGAAACGAACCATGTTCGTTATCGAATTTTCGGCACCAGCTGACAAAAACGTCACAGCCAAGGAGAAAGAAAAGAAAGAGAGGTATAAAGACCTTATAAGGGAGTTGCGACGGTTATACCCGGAATATTCTGTTAAGCTAATCGTCTTGATCATCGGCGCTCTTGGAAGTGCCAAGGTTTCACTGGTTAATAGCCTGAAAAGCATCCCTGCGTGTCAAAAAAATGCTGAGACACTTGCGGGGAAAATGCAGAAGGCGGTCGTCCTTGGGTCGCTCCGTGTGCTCAGGGTGCACGAGACTTTTGCCGGACCATCGTGTTGAGTTCGTCGCAGACTGTAACCACCTATCTCACGGTCGTGAGACGTGGTTACAGCTGAAATTTTACAGCGATTTCGCTGGGAGCGGGTGCAATTTTTCAGATTAGCACCCGCTCCCGGCGAAATCCTGCGGTTGTCCTTATGACAAACTTTTAACTATATATATATATATATATAAGAACAACATAACCTGAAACTTCAGTTTCAGGTCAGCCCTGAAGAAGTGAACTGCAATGTTCACGAAACGGCGGCAAGATTCGTATTTCTTCACACGATTGAAACCCGAAAAACCTCCTTTAAATTTATTTTAATGAATCATCGTGAAAGCATTAAATCCATCATAAATTAAGTTACTAATAATTTTGACTTTTTTTTAATTAGTTTTTTTTTTTTCAAAATCTCAAAAAATATTAACTTTTAAAATAAATGTTGTTCACGAAAGTTGTAGATCTCGTCCCAGCACATATTTTTTGATAATAATACTTTTTTTTCTAAAATAATTATTTTTCGCGAGAAATTACAAAAATTAACTTTTAGATTTTTCTTCAAAATCAAGATTTTTCCAGATTTTAAAAAAGTCAATATTATTAATAACTTAGTTTATGATAGATTCAATGCTTTGACGATGATTCATTAAAATAAATTTTAAACTTGAAATTTTACATATTTAATTTATTATAACTTGGTTTATATTGATCTGGAAAAAAAATCCTCAAGGTACGCTCAACTAGGGTCTAAAATGAACCTCGAGGCCAAGTATCAAGTCAATATTCTTGGGTGACCTTCGGAAGCATATCCAAATATTGTAGCACCAACGGGTTCAAATAAATAATTTCAATAAATATATAATCATTTTTTAATGCAAGCGATAACTAGTGTCTGGAAAATTTAGAAAAATAATGTTGGTGCTATCGTAAACTGCGTCGGAAAGGACGTCGTAAACTACGCAGTAAACAACGTCGTCAACTATGTTGTAATCAACGTCGTAAACTACGTCGGATACGACGTCGTAAACTGCTTCTGAACCTACGTCGTTAACTATCCCAATTTCCGACGTACTTTCATATGACGTCTCATGATTATTTTCTCACGTCGTTTCATACGCAGTTTACGATGTCGTTTCCGACGTTTGAATTTTCAATAGGACTAGCAAAATAGGTGGCAAAAGTACCTATACCAAGCATGTGTTGTTGTATGTTCGTGGTATGCATTGTACTTTTTTTTTGGTAGAGACGCGGAAAATGTGAAGTGTGTTCTGCAACCAAGCGCATGTAAATGTACTGGAAAAAATTTGTCCTTATCGGGAGTTTTGTTTGGCTAACATTTCCGCCATTTTGTGTCTCTCGCTAAAACCATGAGTATATATCTATCTCTTTCTGACCGCGCACTACTGCACATGCGTCTACATTGGATATCTTATACAATATAATATTGGACCTCATACCCTGACATCACTGTTCTACTACGAGGTCCAATATTATATATGCAGGAATATGCAGGTCTGGTGAAAAACTAGACATGAATGTCTGGCTGCGCTTACGCGGAGGAAAATCGAGTTTGAAAACCTGGTGACCATTATTGGAAATCGGTGACTCAGTCTACGATAAATCAAGAAATTCCTTTTTACGTTTTCCCATCTTACAGAGATTAAAATGTAAATATTAAGAATGGGAATGAAATGTTTCAGACTCAACGGTTGCCGCTAGAGCAACGAAAGGCTGGACAGTTGAGACTCTTTGTAAGATCGCGTTTAGACTCGGAGGTAGAGTAGAGCACCGAAATAGAGAAGGATACAACTGTGCACGGAGCAACTGTGCACTAGCCCATCTGTGCACGCCGGTGGCCACTGGTACAACTGCGCACCCTGCTGATAAAACGGCACTGACGAACTGGGCCGCCAGTGCCATGCCGTTTCAGTGACTGTTTGTGCTGATTTCGGCACCTAAACGACACTCAGAGTGATGCGACGGGTATATAATGGTCTTATTGTATTCGTCACGTACCGGGCGGGCAGAGTGGTTTGCAGTAGTTGGGCGCCACCAACTCGAATCCCTTTTCAAAATTTTCTTCAAATTATTAACACTTTTTTTAATTTATGAATTTTCTCATTATATATATTTTATACTTATAAATTATATACTAATATACTATTCTGAAGTTGAATTCGAAAATGTTGTCTGTTTTGGCGTATCTCGTTCTATTTACGAGATGCATTATGTTCATTCCAATTTTGAACTTTTCAAAAAAAAGTTAGATATCTGAAATTATCGAAACCGGTAGATTCTGAATTTCTAACTTTCACAGAGGTAATTTCAAAATTTTCCAAATTTTAATTTTTTATCTTCAATCTCTTCCAGCTGGTCTGCTTGGTAGCCTATTCGCAGGTATAAAGGGAACTTCTGCAGGCATTTAAGACTAGAATCTTAGTACCTTTAAACGAGCAACACTGAAACGGCAACGGGCAGTGCCGTTTGAGTGCCGTTTCAGTGTCGTTCAATCGACAGGGCACGTTGTTGGCCACATGCACAACTGTGCACCAGCCATCTGTGCACGTCTATATTTCGACGTGCAAAGTTAGGAGTCTCACATCTGTGCACGTGAACTGTTGCTAGGGTACCATCTGTGCACGTCTCAAATAATACGATCAGATTTTAAAGTTGCAAGTCCACGTTCACAGATGCGATACTCCCAACTGTACACGTGCACAGATGGAAGACTCCCAACTGTGCACGTCTCAATTTGCGAGGGGTACAACTTTACATGGAGCAACTGTGCACTTGCCCAGCTGTGAACGTCGAGGGCTGGTGGTACAATTGTGCACGTTGTTGGCCACTGGCACAACTGTGCACGTGTGAAGAAGGGACACTCCCAACTGCGCACATGCAGAGATGGGATACTCTCAACTGGGCACGTCGACATTTAGATGTGTACAGATGTTACTCAACTAACGTTTTACGTGCACAGATGGAACACTCCAAGTGTGCATGTGCACACATAGGAGACTCCCAACTGCCTATGTCTCAATTAATACGATCAGGTCGTCAACACACAAGTCCACGTGCACAGATGGGAGACTCCGAACTCTGCACGATTAAATTAATACTATGAAATCTTTAACCGACAAGTCCACGTGCATGGAGGTGATACTCCCAACTCTGCACGTGCACACTTGGGAGACTCCCAACAGTGCACACATCCATTAATAGGATTAGACTTTATTTGAAAGTCCACGTACCCAGATGGTACAGTCCAATTGCGCACGCCTCAATTTATAAGATATGATGCTTAACTTACAAGTCCGCGTGCACATACAGGAGACTCACAACTGTGCGCGTATCAATTAATATGATCAGACTTTTAATTTAAAAGTCTATGTGCACAGATGGTATTCTCCCTAATGTGCACGTCACAATTAATACGATCAGATTTTCAACTTACAATTCCACGTGTATAAATGGTACCCTCGAAACTGTGTACGTCTCAATTAATTAGATAAGATGCTTAACTTACAAGCCCGCGTGCACATATAGGAGACTCCAAACTGTGCGCATATCAGTTAATAGGATTAGACTCTTTATTTAAAAGTCCACGTACCAAGATGGTACCCTCCCAACTGTGCACGTCACAATTAATACGATTATATGCGGCCCTTTTCATGTATATTTTGGAAGGTAGGTAAAGCAGATCGGGGTTGGGATTCCGATGCTCTACAACCTTATTAATCGAATTTCTCTTTCTACCGTATGAAATTAGACAGAGCTGTTCGATCCTTTTGAAATAAGCGACTGAAAATATCTCTTTTCATCTTCTGTGTCAGAAAAAGAGGGGCAATACTCGGTAATAAGGAACTTGCGACTCCTCGATTATCAATAGTCGCCACACTCTTTGTGATTCGATCAACTAGATTAAAGGGTATCGGAATTCCACCTCAGCCCCCTGCCTAAATTCTATAAAATGCATGGAAAAAACGTAAAAATTCAATTTATCGATAATAAAAACTATTTTATCAATTTTTTTTTATTACTTGTTGATCTAGAAAGTTTAAAATATTTTTTTAATCAATATTTATTACCAAAAAAGGTTTAATGCTCGAGCTATGTTTTGATTATGAAACAAACAGTACAAGAATGAAGTAAAAATTTGAATATTGACTGAAAATGGATTGTTATTATTAAAATTATATAGTTTGTTAGTCCATATACACTTTTGGATTTAATTCTGATATGAAACTTCGACTTGAACTTCCCGCCATACATCAAAGCGAATTTCCCTTCAAAACTCGAGCATTTCATCCTTTTTTGTAGTGGGTATTGCTTAAAAAAATATTTGAAAGTTTCTAGATTAATGTCTCATGAAAGAAAATTTGATCAAATAGTTTTTATTTGGAGAACGTTGAATTTCTACGTTCTTCTCATGTATTTTTGTCAATTCATGCCTCGCGAACAATCAGCGCTGTCTCTCGGCCATAGTAAAATTTCAGGACACTTTAATTCCGCATATTTTGGGTAAAGAGCCAGGGAGCTGAAGCAGATGAATTCAAAAAAGGTAAGTACGAAATTTGATCTTTTTTATACTTCCGAAACAGTCATTTTACTGCGTTTCAAGATTCTCTTAGTCCTTCACCCCTACTGAAAAAGCCTACATAGTAAACTAAATTGGAACCTATGTGGGAACCCATATGGGATCCTTTTTTGAACTCCTGCCTCAAATTACGATCTAGATCGGAATATAGGATGGGAATCTATATCGGTTCTTATCATGGGTTTTTATGAAGGTTCCTATATGGATGGGTTTGCAATTAATATTTAAGGGGTGCGCAGTTTTCTATGAAAGCTACGGCTGCGCAGTATTTTTTGGGGGTTTTAAGATTGCCGACTATGCACCCAAAACTTTCAAAACATATTTAATTAAAAAACGTTTTAATCCCATGTGTGATTTCATTTAGGAACAATACATAGCTTTCCATAACGGTATTCGTATAAGAACCCATGTGGAAACCCACAAAATATTTCCCATCCTATCTCAAATCGTAATTTGAGACAGAAATTCAAAAATGGATCCCATATGGATTCCCACATAGGTTCCCATGTAGTTTACTATGTAGGCTTTCTCAGTAGGGGCTTTACAAAAAAAAAAAGTTTCAAACCTGATCGTCGAATCTTTGATTGAAATTTAAGAAACAATTTTTAAACGTACGACTTCCATTATGATTGAGGTTTTATTGGGATTCGCCGCGCTCTGGTACCAGTGATTATAACGGACCACGACTTATCAGCCGCGCATGTACCGAAAAGCGCGGGTCTATTTTAAATCATTAAATACTATTAATATTCATACAGATAAATATTTCAAGAAGTTTTTTGGTAGCTTATTCATTGAATTAATTTATTATTAATGTAATATCACAAGTGCCTGGGTTATAATTTCAAATAAACCCGCGCTTTTCGGTACATGCGCAGTTAAAAAAATCATTTCTTCGAGTTTCTACTGATTCTTTTTATTATATAATAATAATATAGGTTTTTTTTTTGACGTACTTCAGACCAAATAAAAGGAGATTAGTTGTTGAATCCTTTATTGCACACTTTCGGTAGCCAACGTTTCGAAAACATATGTTTTCCTCATCAGGACAAGAAAAATTTGGAGTTCATCAACATCTTAAAATTTTGTTTTCTACTCTCTTAAAATGAACCAGTGAAATCTCACTGATTTCCAGTGAAATCTCACTGGTTGAAATAGCCAGAAGTGTGTCACTGACAATCAGTGAGCATTCACTGGTTCATTCAGTGAAGTTCCGATACTGGTTTAATCAGTGAGGTTCACTGGTTTCTCAGTACCAGTAGTCACCTGGTCGTACGCCTTGTCGCCTGTCAGCTGTTTAGGTATGGCACTTATCATTGTGGAAAGACCCGTCGTTATGTTAACGTGTCGCGTTGCTCAAAGTCAAACCCATGGCCAGGGACCTCTCACTATCAAGCGAAAGATATTATATCCCCTGCTCATTGCAGACAGGCACCAAATATTTATAAAACAAACACTTGTACACAATAAGATTCGTTTTCACTCGAGAAATGCCAAAGACCTGACCGACGACGCGCGCGTACCAGACGACTGGAGGTTCATGTCTTGCCCGCGTGAAGCGCTATATCACTGGTTCAATCTATCATTTGGCGTAACTGGTAGAATCAGTAGCGCTATTTTAGTTGAATCTCTTACTGGTTCGTCCAGTCAAAGTGGGAAAATCACTGGTTCACCAGTGATAATTCAAAATACTGATTCAACCAGTGACAATTTCACTGCTTCAGTTCAAGAGAGTATAGATTCCTATTCCTCTTCTTCATTGCTTAAAAATCTTCATTTTCCAGTTAAATGTTGTTAAAAATTATTAATTACTTTAAATTGTTTTATGTATTCTAAATTTCATGCTTACAACAATAATAATTTAGTTAATTTAGTTAAAATTATATCAGAGACATAACAATCGTTATGCTCCATTTTTGCGAAAACAAATTGATTCTTTTTAATAACAAGAGATGGCGGCAGGCGTAGATTGGCGTGAAGAAATATATTTTTTGCGTGAAAAAATATCAAGGACATCTACGAGACGAACTTTTAATAGACTAACTTCATGATGTCGTGCGGAAATGAGCAAAGTAGAATTTCTTACGCACGTATAACAAAAGTATCTTTATTACAAGTCACTCGACGCGGAATTTAATAAGCTTTTCAACGGGATTTCAAAAAAGTTTATCATTTCTTTTTTTGAACGAATAATTACGATTCAAAGTCAGCAGTAATTTGTAGTACTACTTTCCTAGGTGCAGTCACAGGGTAGATTATCATGGAATATATGTACTTTTTACATTAGGACCAATTCGGACAAAAATTAAGAGAGAAAAAACGGCCGGGGTTTTGAGTACATTGAGCTTAAATGTTTTCATGAAAAGCACCGCCATTCTGTCAAAATTGAATTTTTTTCAAAAATTTTCTCCGGATTTCGAGGGAAGACGAGAAATCCTATTACAATCAGAAATAAGAAGGTGAACATCTATATTATACTTGGCAATTGATTCTGCGACTTGAGCATGGACTACCTGCCAGATTTGAAATAAATTCAGTTCACCAATCCGGCTCAATTCCAACGTTATGAACTGCAATTTATTCGGATAGCCGAATTCATTTTCAACTGGTTTTAGTTCAGTATCCAAAACAAATTTTCAAAGAGCGCACTAAGTCCTTAGGTCAAATCGGTTCAATTTGGACATTATGTGACTGTGTCCATTTTTAATTAATCTCAGTTTAGATTTCTAAAACGATCTTTCCAGATCAAAACTCAAATCCTATAGAATAAAGAATCCGAATCTAAATGAAGATAGGAAGAAATATCTTCTAAAATGCTTTCGAAACAAAATAATAAAATTAAAATTGAAATATTTTTAACACGTTTGCTTGGATTGTCGCTTCCAGTTAAGAGGTGACTAAAAAGTTCATAGGACTCAATTTTTTGTGCATGAAAAACCTTAAAAATTACCCCTACTCAAACATTTAGAGACTAACAGCTTACGAGAAAATAATTTGTTACTTAAGGGTGGCGTATTTTCGGAGAAGCCTACGGTTCAATGAATTTGCATTGTTATGAAAAATATTCCGATTCAATTTTTCTTGAAAAATCATTAAAGTGGAAGATTGAAAGTATAAGAAAAATATATTCTTGAGAATTCAGAATTCAAAAATGACAAAATGGGAGGGACGGACTTTTTTAAACGATACAACTTTTTGCCAAAAAAAATTCTTTGAAGAATTAACTTTGTGAATCACCTCGGGGATAGTTGTTCTTCAAGAAAAACTACTTTTCAGATGAATGGCATCCGAAAATAGCAAAGAATTTTTTTAATTAATGGCGTAAGTGACAAATTTGGGAAATGACTTAAACTAATTTCTTTGAACTAACTCATGTTTTTGTAGAAGATTGTTCTTTTGAATCATATCGACTTCGATTTAGAACGGGGTCAAAATCCATGTTTGAAAAAAAAGATTACTTCTTTTAGAACGTGGACTTTTAAGTTGAAAACATGATCGTAGTAACTGAGACGTACACAGTTGGAAGGGCACCACCTGTGCATGTGGACTTATGGGTAAAGAGTTATTGCATTAATCGAGACGTGCACAGTTGGGAGAATACCATCTGTGCACGTGGACTTTCGAATGAAAAGTCTAATCGTATTAACCCTCGAATGGTCCCCTAGAATTTTGATGATTTAATGATTTCATAATTTTGATGATTGATGATTCCAGTTACCCTCTGAGGTCACGAAGAATACTGATCTGTCAAAGCATAGCTGAGCGTACACTTCTCCAGGGCGCGCCATTGCGGCTTAATACTGAAAACAGCTGAAAACTTTCATGATTGTTTGTCGCATCGAAGAAGAGTACTATTCCAGGGTTAATTGAGACGTTCACAGTTGGAAGGGTCCCATCTGTGCACGTGGACTTATAGGTAAAGAATGATTACATTAATCGAGACGTGCACAGTTGGGAGAATACCATCCGTGCACGTGGACTTTTAAATAAAAAGTATAATCCTGTTAATGGAGACGTGCACGGTTGGGAGGGTACCATATGTGCATGTCGACTTTTTAGTGAAAAATGATTGTATTAATCGACAGGTGCGCAGTTGGGAGGGCAATATATGTGCTCGTGGACTTTTAAGTTGAAAATCTGATCACAGTAATTGAGACATGCACAGTTGGGAGCGTAACATCTGTGCACATGAAGTTTTTAGTGAAAAATAATTGTATAAATGGAGAGGTGCACAGTTATGAAGGTAACATCTGTGCAAGTGGGATTTTAAGTTGAAAATCTGATGGCAGTAATTGAGACGTGCACAGTTTGGAGATTAACGTCTGTACATGTATACTTTTAGATGAAAAAAGATTGTATTAATCGATACGTGCAGAGTTGGGAAGGTACCATCCGTCCACGTGGACTTCCAAGTTGAAAATCTGATCGCAGTAATTGAGATGTACACAGTTGGAAGGGTATCATCTGTGCACGTGGACTTATAGGTTAAGGATGATTATATTAATCGAGACGTGCACAGTTGGGAGCGTGCCATCGTGCACGTGGACTTTCAAATAAAAATTCTAATCGTAATAATTGGGGTTTGCACCGTTACCATAGTTGTCGTGCATTTTAAATGATCATTAATTGATCATATAATGATAATGAAATGAGAAATCATATACATTATGTGAATATGTGAGTATACCATCATATTATGTGACAGTCCACGAAGAAAGGGACCTAATGCGTCAAGGCTGAATTTTACAGGACAGGCGATCGTAGCTGACCCCGCAAGCTAGCATTTGAGTAGTGGGGATGCGTTTACGAAAAGCACCCCCTCCACTTACCAGTGCACTTTTAGGCACGAGCCAGTGGAGCTTACGGACACGTCGCGTACAGCTGGCTTGGTCAGTGGTGGGGCTGGCTTTCGTAGGCCTCTCGTTCTGTCTCCGCGTACGCTTATCATGCCTATGTTTGTAGCTTAATAACAAAAAAAGTAATTAACTTAAAAAATTTCTGATTATTGGAAATGAAAGAGTGACTCAGAAACTATCGATTGGCGTAAGAAAATGAAAATCGATTTTTTCCGCATTAGGTCCCTTTCTTCGCGGACGGTCACATATACATTATTTTTAATCAGATTTTGTATTAAATAGCATTCCAAACGATTGTATCAATCGAGACGTGCACAGTTGGGAGCATACCATCGTGCACGTGGACTTTCAAATGAAAATTCTAATCGTAATAATAGGGATTTGCACAGTTGGTAAGGTACCATATGTGCACGTGGACTTTTATGCGAAAAATGATTGTATCAATCGAGACGTTCACAGTTGGCAATGTACCATCTGTGGATGTGGAGTTTCAAGTTGAAAATCTAATTTCAGTAATTAAGACGTGAACAGTTGGAAGGGTACCATCCCTACACGTTTTATGTGAAATTGATGATTTTAACATTTCCAAGTAAAAAAAATTTGACTGCATTAATTTAGACGTGCAATGTCGGAAGTCTCTCATCTATGCACGTGGAATTGTAGGTCTTAATTTTGCAAACTGAAATGATCGGGAATGTTTTTATTTAATATTAATTATTGACTTTTCCATAAGACCAATGCTTTTCTGGAACAGGACGATCGACGCGCCGCCCGACGGATTACTTCACCCGTGAAGTGGAACTGGTAAGTGACAACTACTTTTCTCAGTAGTCGGATAGGGCTAGTTTCAACCGTTGCCAATCTTTGCCAATCGTTCCCGATAGGGGTTAAAAAGAGTGGTCATTTGATGGTAGCACTTTCATTCCGCGGGAATGATTTGAAAATGTTTATTTAATTTTTTCAAATTATACATTTTTAACATTATGGATTATTGAAAAATGTTAAATAAACTTTTTAAATAATTTCCGGATTTCTTGGCTTAAAAATTAACTGGAATAATAACAAAATTTCGAGGCAAGAAGCGTAGTCAATGGGAGTTACATCTAAGAAAGATTTTTCAGTCAAGAGAGAGAAAAAATTGAAAACAAAACTGCTGAATTTTTAAGCAAATACATGCATTTTCAACCAGTTACTTGCATTTTTGACCAAAAACGATCAACTTTCAAACAAAAATAGAATAGTCACATTTTCAGTTAAAAAAAATCCGCCCTCTGCGCGGGCACATTCTCATCGCGCGCTGCGCCCGCGGCTCGCAAGTTTGAGCGTGCCTAGGGCAGGCGACTTTTTGTTCTCGCGTTTCGCGCTCGGTCTTCGTAATTCTCTCACATTTGTGCGCAGGCCTTTTAAAATTAAAGGTCAAAGCATGGACAACTGTAATTTAGTAATTGTGAATTCGCTTTTGTTAAAGCTCGTTCGGCTTTAACGAACACATTCTCATCACGTATCTCGTGCTTCGCAATCGATTTTGTCGAAATTGCGACCTTTTCTACATTATATATGTTCAACTATTATATCAAATATATATTATATTTACTTCTATACCTCGGTTTGGGGCTGCTTATTCACATATTACAAAATAAAGTACAAATTTTATCCTTCACGATTACTTTAATATTTGCAAATTGTTATCAAACCTTTCATTGCAGCTTGCAGCTTGTGTCCTTTTCCCAAAAAGTTTATTTTTTATTTTTTAATATATTTTTATAACAAGATTCTATAATAAATTTTTAGATATTTTTTGGTTGAACAACTTTTTTCTTCATTTTTTCCATCTCTTGTGTCGTTTTTCCAAAAATTTAATTTTTTTTAATCTTATTTTTCACGATTAGAAGAAAATCTACTCATCCTATCTCAAATTATTACTAACAAATTTGTAGATGCTTTTTGGAATAAGAACTTTTTTTCAATAATTTTTTTTCGTACCTTGTGTCGTTTTTCAAAAAATTTAATTTTTTTATTTTTCATGCCATTTTTTACGATTAAAACATAAACTACCTGTCCTATGAACAAGTGATTAATAACAAATTTGTAGATCTTTTCTGGGTGCCCGATTTTTGTTGATTGATTTTTTTCGTATCTTGCATGGTTCGACCGCAAAATGGAATTTTTTATTTTTCATTATTCTTTGTGCGATCAAAGTTTGAATTTTCGGTTTTTGGAAAAAATTCAAAAAAGTTGTTATGATATTCTCATAGGGCTTCCAAAAAGCAACCTTTTCTTCTCTTAACTTTTTTTCATATCGCGCGCTGTTTGGCTTAAAATGTTCATTTTCGTTTTTTTTAATTTTTTTTTATTTTTAAAATGCCATACCACGCTGAAAAACCCAGTTCTCGTCAGATCACTGAAGTTAACCAGCGTTGGACGCGGTTAGTACTTGGATGGGTGACCATTCAAGAATACTGAGTGCTGTTGGCACATCGTAGGTGTGGTGAGCCCATACTTGTAGTTATTTATAATTACAAGAAAACTATCCACCCAGAAACACTACCCGAATCGGGTAGTGTCACGCCTATCCTGAAAGGGAAATGGCTTAATGGTATACATACAACTCTGATCATTTTCGTTTTATCGAAAAAAGTCATGAGGATAAATTGTTCAAGCTTCCGTGTACTATGAATAGCCATCCCTAGAATTTTTAAACCTTGAAGAAAATGGTCTTAAATATTTTGAAAATGCTCTAACTTTTAGAATTTTCATCCAAAACAGCTCGTTGACGAACTCGTTCTTTCTTTTTAGGCCTCAAAAAAGTGTGTCAAAGCACAATCCAATCTGATCAGTCTTTCGAAAGTTATCGTGCCTACACGATACTACAGACGACAGACATTCAGACGGACAGACAGACAGACACCTTCGTAAAAATCGTTTTTTCTGACTCAGCGGGTCTCAAAACGTGGAGATTTGATGAAAACCGACTAACTCAAATTTTACATAAAACCAATACCTTCTCATTAGGATGAGAATGTAAAAATTAATTTTAAGAAAAACAAACACGAATTTTCAACAGAATAGTTGAATATTGTAATATAAAGCTACTTTTGTGAATACAGAAACATTTTTATTCAATTTAATATTGCAATTTAAAAAAAAAATTAACCAGGCCGTCGAAAAAACTCCCTGATTTTGCTGAATAATATTAGGATAAATTGCTTACATTGAAGTAGTTTTTCGCAAAGTTTCAAAATTTTATTGATTGCATTCTCATTCTAATGAGAAGGTATTAGTTTTATGTAAAATTTGACTTTCTCGGTGTTAATCAAATCTCCACGTTTTGAGACCTCCGAAGGTGTCTGCCTGTCTGTCTGTAGTCTGTAGTATCGTGTAGGCACGATAACTTTCGAAAGATTGATCAGATTGGATTGTGCTTTGTTACACTTTTTGAAGGCCTACAAAGAAAGAAACAGTTCGTTAACCAGATATTTTGGGTAAAAATTCAAAAAGTGAGCACATTTTGAAAATTTTTGAGACCACTTTTTTTAAAGATTTGAAAATTCTATGTACGGTTATTAGTAGTATTAAAAAAGACGAACAAAATATCCTAATGACTTTTTCTGATAGAAAAAAAATTACCGGGGTTATAGCATTTTCAAAAGTCCAAAAAAGAAACGAAAATGAACATTTTAAGCCAAAAAGAGCACGATATATGAAAAAAAAGTGAAACGGAGAAAAACGTTGCTTTTTGAACACCCTACAATATTTTCATAAGAACTTTTTGAATTTTTTGAAAAATAAAAAATTCAAATTTTGATCGCACAAAAAAATAATGAAAAATAGAAAATTACATTTTGCTGTCAAAATATGCAAGATACGGCAAAATATGAATTAACCAAAATTGAATACCTAAAAAAGATCTACAAATTTGTTATTATTCACGTTTTGATATGACGCGTAGTTTTTGGTTTATTCGTAAAAAAATGGCATTGAAAATAGAAAAATTAAATTTTTAGACGAATAACGCAAGCTACGAAAAAAACGAGAGAAACAAAATTTGTTCATCCAAGAAAGGGATACAAATTTGTCATTAATCATGTTTCGACAGGATGCCTAATTTTTGTTTTATTCGTAAAAATAACATTGACAGTAGAAAAATCAAATTTGTTGAAAAACGATGCAAGGTACGAAAACGGATGAATGAACAAAAATTGTGCATTCAAAAAAGATTTACAAATTCGTAATCAATTTTTGTTATAAGAATACATTCAAATTGAAAAAAATTAACTTTTTTGAAAAACGGCAGAAGCTAAAATAACATTTCGAATAATAAAAAAATCGCGCGCCGTAAGTCCTCTCAAACTTTTTTGTTTCTATCATACGGTGCACAGAACCGAGCATGGAACGCAAGGTTCAAATGATTTTCAAATCAAATATCGAGCGCGAAGCGCGAGTGAATGGATGAGAATGTGTTTCTTAAGGTCGATAGAACCTTAAGTAAATAAAGTTCCTTTTCAGTCTAAAATAGAAACAAATTTAACAATAGCTTCATATGTAGAGGGTTTGATAATTTTATAATATTTGCAAATAATCTTTTTCTTTTCATCGAAGTCGAACAAGAAGTTCAAAAATCTGGAGGAATCGAGCGTAAAGCGCGATGTCAATAAGTCCGAGCTCGTAGCGCGTGGTGAATACATTATGAAGCGCGAAGCGCGAGATCCAACAGCCGCGCGCCCTAGGTGCGCTCAAACTTGCGAGCGAAGCGAGCTGCGCGCGATGAGAATCTGCCCGCCATGCGGGCAGATTGTTTTTTAATAGCAGTTTGAAATAAGAACATAAAAATATATTACATAAAATATTATTAAAACAAAATTCTCATGTCAAAGCTACTTCTTTAGGTATTAAACGTCCAGAATCATCACGAAACCCTTGTATATCAATCACCTGATCAACCATGATTATTTTTAATATGCGATATAGCAGTAGAGAGTTTCCTGCGGCGGCGAACAAGTAGAGACTGTGGTTTTCAATTAAGAGATTTTTCCTGAATAGAAAATACCCCCACTTCAACTAAGCACTGAGATCTGTTATAACTTGTCTAGAATAGTCTATTTCCAAAACATTATCATACTCTGCATATACCAGACAATGAATTGTGTTAGCAAGTGCCCTTGCAAGTGCCTCTTCAATACGCACGTGACAGCTGTTTGAAGCATCCACGAGACAAAAAGTGTCCTTTGAGCGAATTAGCCGAAGCTTAATCCCACACCATTGTTTTTTTGTGCTCTTTTCCACTCTATTTGAACTCACGACGTGAAGCGTACCACGATTAGAAATAGACTGGACAACTTGCTTCTTCCTTCTATGTTTATAACCCGAACCGTTCATGATATGTTCCATTTTATCCATTGCACGGCGTTTCAAATGTTGACCAGATTCTTCAAAACAATACTTAACAGAAATTTTAAGAGGTATCTTACTCTCCATATTATTCATAACATTCATACCTGTTCGAAGAGCTTCTTTTCCGACGACTCGAGCACCGTTAGTTAAGAAAGGAGTACACGTCGAAATAAACCTCCGAGAAAGTTACCAATCCCATGCCCCTTCTGATATGGAGCTCCATTGTATATTTGTGGGATACCCTCTCCACCTACTTGCGAGAAGTAATAATCTATGTAATGATTCATTAATTTTCTCTCATCTAGTCAATACGCCTAAAGTGAAGTCTCAAGTGAAGTATAGCTGTCAGCGTACTATACTCAAATGGTATTGGCAAACCAAGGTGATCTCTTATATCAATTTCAGTTGTAGGAAAACATGTGCTAACAAGTTGTATGTAGTTGTGTGATAAAAAATGCGTGACTTGTGTTGTACCAAAATTGTAATTTGTTGTATCTAAAGAAACTGTACGTAAAAGTGGTACTTTTACATCACCCGTAACACTTGGTTCGCAAATATTACAGTAAATAAATAATTTATCCAGAAGAGCACTTGCTAGACTAGGTGGGTGTCTAGCAATGTAGTCATCAGTTTGAATTGGAATTAGATTATCTGGAGCAAATCCAAGAATACGTGATAATTTATCACTGAGTACCAAAAAATGGTGATCAGATAGACATAATTTTTCACACTGTTTTTGTATGCTTACGTAACTGCTTTTGAATTTGTCATATTCAAATTCCATACGTTGACTTAACTCTAGAAGACAGTTTAGATTATTTAAAAGAGACACAATATTGGCAAAAAGGCTTGCTTGGAAGAAATTAACAAGGGGTTTTCTCCGCATAAGAGACATTTCTTCATCTTCTCTCAGGGCAATAAGATCTATTGCATCTTCTAACTTATCTCCCATATTTTCATCAGTCATTGTATCTTTTCTTTTGTATTTCTGTGAGCTACTACCCACCGTCCTTGTAGCCGAATCTCATGTAGCAATTGTGTTATAAAATTGGAAGTGGTATTCTCGGGAAAATATTTCATACTACTATTGCTTGGTAAAATAAGGTCAAATTGATCGAAATTCATTTTTACAAGTTTTTTAATTTTAACGCTGGAATCCATGAATTAAATTTGTCAGAATAACTTACCCACTTGACAAGGAATGGTTTTTTGTTTCCCTTGACTTTAGACTATATTATTCTTTCAATTTGAAATTCTTCCTCCTCAATCTTTTTATTTTCGACACCGGTCAATTCTTGTTCGTAAAAACACCTTCTATTTCTTCTGCTGCTAAATCTTTCAACACATACATGTAAAGTTCTTGACTTCTTCCTGTAATGACCCGACTTAGGACAAACAATTCCTCACTCCAACCATACTGATAACCTATCTCAAAGACACCTTTCTCACGACTGATTCTGGCAAGGTCATCAACACTGTAATTATGTTTTAGTTTGGACTTTGTTTCTTTACGAAAAGGACGTTGAATATTCGCTCGAGGTTCGGCTGCAGTCGATAAATTAACTTCAGACGGTGTCATTCTAATACTATAATGTCTAGCATTATTGCAAGCACTCACAATTTGTTTTAAAACATTAATATATCGTCGAGTATTTTTGTGTGTAAAATACTTCCACATAAGTTCCTTGAGCATTCGATTGAAACGTTCGACTACGGCTGCTTTAACGTCAGGGTCCCGCGTTACACGGAATCTTATCCCATTATCAGTCAGATATTTTCGAAAGCAAGCTCCTAAGCTTTTGTTTTCTTTGTCTGATTGTAAACAGAAAGGCGTAAGATGATTACTTCTCTGTAAAATGCATTCAAAAGCATTTTTAACCTCCAGTGCAGTTTTATTTCGATGTGTCTCAACCCAGGCAAATTTACTAAATATATCAATTACTACTAAGAGTTAGCGGTAATTATCGTTATACATATATATATATATATATATATATATATATATATATATATATATATGTATATATATATCGTTATAGGGACTTGCATGTTGGTGGCGGAAGTGAGAACGTGTTTAGTGACAGGTGGAGAGAGAATTTTACGGAATTTGTGTGGAAGGTGTGAGTGGAGTGTGAGGGTGGAAGCCGAGGAGGTGAGTAGGGTTGTGTGGGGTGAATTGGGGAGATAAAAAGTGAGTTTCAGCGTGGGTGGGAGGTGGTATCTAGCTGGATAGGGAAAGTGAGGTTAGGTTGGCAAGTAATCGGGGGAGTTCGTGGTCAGGAGTCCTGGGCTTTCGAGGGTTCAAGGGTGGTTCTCGAAAAGTTAGGGGATGCTAAGGGAGAGAAAGGGGTGCCTGCAGGGACTGAGGAATTGAAAAAAAAGGGGAAAAAAAAAGGAAAATTTGGCGGCGAAAGACGCCAACATTTTGCAGAGACATCTGTCGGTTGCGGGAGGTACTGCATGGATAGATCCCATTTACCGGCGGTAGAGCGGGAGGTGGGCAGCGAGAGTACTGGCAGTGCTGGTAGTGAAACCGACGGGGAGGGAATTTTCCACAAGCCACGACGGCCAACAACGCGTCGCCCGGTGTCGAGCGGTGCGTCGGGGAGAGGGAGAAATCGGGACGGTGGCAACGAAGGAAGCGAGAAGGTAAGGGAGAGAGCGTCAAGCGCAAGTGACGAGGAGGATCTCTTGAAAAGGAAGAGAGACAGCCAAGAGAGTCCGGAGAAAAGCGAGGTCGAGAGCCCGTTTAAAAAAAGCGGGATAACACCGAGGTCACCCCCCAAAAAAATGGAGGGGATGTTGGAAAAGGAGGCTCTCGGGATGTTGTTAGGCGAGATCAGGGGGCTGAGGGAGGACGTAAGGGGGGCCAAGGAGCAGATGGAAGGTATGAGGGAAGACCTGCGAATCAGAGATGAGAAATGGGAAAAGGAGGTGAAAGAGCTGAGAGAGAGAGAGTAGATGGGTTAGAGAGGGAAAGAAAAGAAAAAGAAGTTAAAATAAAACAGATGGAAGAGGAGATTAGGGCGTGGAAAGAAAGGACGGAAAAAAGGCTTGAGAAGGTGGAGGGCAGGACGGAAATGGAAATAGGAGTCGGGGGTAGCGGGGGCGAGATTAAAGGTATTTGGGAGAGGGTAGGAAATATGATAGAAGAGAAAGTGGGAGAGCGTAGGAATGAAAAGGAGGAGAGGGCGGATAGGGAAAGGATAAGGGCAATGGAGTTGAGAATGGAGAGAAAGGAGAAGGCAGATAGGAGAAATAATATTGTGATAAGAGGGTTGAAGATGAAGAGCGGGGAAGAAAGGGAGGGCGTGGAAGCGCTGCTACAGAGCATAGGGTGGAATAAAGGCAGGGTAGGGAAAGTTAAGTTGGAGGGGAGAAAGGAGAAAGAAGTGGAGGTTGTGGAGTTGGAGAGCTGGGAAGAAAAATTGGGGGTAATGAGAAATAAAAATAGGATAAAGGATAAGGAAGTTTTCATCGATCACGATTTGACGAGAAAGGAAAGGGATGTACAGAGAATGCTGTACGACAGGGCTAGGAGGGAGAGGAGTGAAGGGAGATCGGCGAAGGTAGGATATCGGAAAATAAAAATAGACGAGAAAATGTGGGTGTGGGACGAGGAGAAAGAGGTGTTGAAGGAAGTGCAGGGGAATTTGTTTCGTGGGAAGTAGGGGGGCGGGGGTAATGCAGGGTAGAGGAGTTTTGAAGGTGCTTTACTGGAACGTAGCAGGGGTAAAGAAGAAGGATGAGGAGTTCTGGAGGTATATCCAGGATTTTGATGCCGTAGGACTGGTAGAAACGTGGGTGGAAAGAAAGGAATGGGATAGAATAGAGCCAAAGCTGCCAAGAATTATAACGGGGATTAGAGATGGATTAGAGGAAGAAGCTCACGGAAAGGTAGAGGGGGAGGGAGTGCAAATGAGGAAAGTAAAGATAGGAGGGGTAATGTGTAAGTTTGTGACAGTCTACAATAAGGATGGGATGGAAAGAATTAAAGAAAGGGTGGAAGACCTGTTAGGTGAAAGAGAAGAGGGTATGGTGGTACTGGGTGGGGACTTTAACGCGAGGATGGGGAGGGAAGGGGGCCTTTACAGGGACGGGGAGAGCTTCGGAAGGAACTCAAAGGATAGGTTAATAAATAAGAAGGGGGAGATTCTAAGGGACTGGATGGAGGATAGAGGCTGGGCGGTGGCAAATGGTATGGCAACTGGGGACGAAGAGGGAGAATACACATACGTAGGTAAGGTGGGGGTATCGGTAATAGATTATGTAGTTATGAATATGCAAGGGTGGGAGGAGATGGAGAGATTCGCAGTAGAAGGGAGGGTAGAATCAGACCATCAGCCATTAGGGTTGTGGATAAGGGGTGAGAACGGCGGAAGGCAAGGTGGGGAAGAAGTGTCGACGGGGGAGAGGGTTAGCTGGACGAGGGAGGCGATAGAGAAATATAAGGAGCAGTTAGGGAAGGTACGCTTCGAAGGGGAGACGGTGGAAGAGATATGGGAGGATTTAAAAGAGAAAGTGAAAGGGTGCGTGCAAAAGAAGGTATTCAAAAAGAAGAAGAAAGGAATGGTGAAGCCGTGGTGGGATAGGGAATGTAAAAAGATGAAAAGAAAGGTGAAGAGGAAGTATAAGAAGTTGAAAGAGGGTACTGCGAGAAGGGAGGAGTACGTAGAAATGAGGAAGGGGTTTAGATTGATGTGTAAGAAGAAAGAACAGGAAAAGGAGAAAGAGATGGAGGAGGAGTTAGGAAATGTTAAGACAGAAGGGGACGTCTGGAAGATAATAAATAGGTTTAGGAAGCGTAGAGTAGGGATAAGCGACAAGATAGGGAGTGAGGAGTGGAGGGAGTTTTTTAAAGAATCATTTCAGGGCTCAGATTCAAGGAAGAGAGATGATGGGAGTAGAAGAACGGGGGAGGCAGAGATGGAGGAGTTGAATGACGAGGAGATAGAGAAACAGATAAGGAAGTTAAAAAGGTCAAAATCAGCAGGGCTGGATGGGCTAGAGAACGAAGCATGGCTGTTTAGTACACAGGAGGTTAGGGAGAGGCTGAAGGAGGTAGTGAAGAAAGTATGGAGGGGGGAGGGATTCCCACGAGGGTGGAGAGAAGGATTAATAGTGCCTCTGTATAAGAAAGGAGAGAGGGATAGGCAGGAAAATTATACGGGGATTACGCTAATGAATACGGCGTATAAAGTATACGCGATGGTAGTAGCGGAGAGGCTGCGGAAGGATGTCGAGGGGAAAGGAATATTGCCAGAGACGCAGGCGGGCTTTAGGGCAGGTAGGAGTACTATCGACAATATCTACGTTCTGCAGCACGTGGTGGATAGAGAATTAGCGAAGAAGGGATCGAGAGTGTACGCGTTTTTTGTGGATCTAAAAGGCGCGTTTCCGTCGGTGGATAGGGGGAGGTTGTGGGAGGCGATGCAGGAGAGGGGAGTGGAGAGAGGCCTGATCGAGAGGGTAAGGGAGATATATGAAGAAACCAAAGATAAGGTAAGGGGAGGACAGGGGATTTCGGAGGGATTCTGGATGGATAGGGGGTTAAGACAAGGGTGTCCGCTTAGCCCGACGCTTTTTGCGATTTTAATTGCGGATATGGAAAGTAAGCTGGAGGCCGGAGTGGTAGGAGGAGTCATGATAGGAGGGGTTAGAATTTGGTCGCTAGCGTATGCAGATGACATAGTGTTGTTGGCAAAAAGCGAGGAGGCCTTAAAGGAAATGATGAAGAGGTTGAGAAGATACCTGGATAAGAACAGGTTAGAACTGAATGCGGAAAAGTCCAAGGTTATGGTTTTCAGAAAAGGAGGTGGAAGGGATAAGGAAGGGGAGTGGAAGTGGAAGGGAAAGGCGGTGCAGGCGGTGAAAGAGTTTGTGTACCTGGGCTTCTTGTTTCGGAGGAATGGCGGAGTGGATGGTCATATAAAAGAGAGAGTGAGGAGGGCAAATGTGGTGATGAGGCAGGTGTGGGGGTTGGGAAAGAAGTTATTCGCAGATGATTTTGGAAGGAGAATGAAATTGTTTGACTCACTAGTGATGAGTGTGCTATTGTATGGAGTAGAGGTGTGGGGGTGGAAGGAAAGCGAAGAGGTAAATAGGATACAGGAGAGGTATGTAAAGTGGACACTGGGGTTGGCAAGGAACACGCCTAATTATATTGTCAGGAGGGAGACGGGGAGAACGAGTGTAGGGATTCTAGCGGGGAGTCTAGCGTGTAAATATGAGGAGAAATTTTTGGAAGAGGGGGGAAGTAAGCTGGTTAGGGAGTGTTGGTGGGAGAAGGAGAACAGGAGAGGGGGAGGGAAGATGGAGGTTGACAGAGAAAGGTATTTTAGAACGAATGGACTGCATATGGATGAATTGAGAAGGATGCATGAGGAAGGAAGGAAGGTATATGAGTTGGTTAAGAAAAACAGCATGGAGAGAAAGAAGACAGCAGGGG
>CAKNYM010049425.1:39669-55093 GCA_932195095.1 Andricus curvator
ACAACAAATAGCAATTTTCATTTTAAGTTCGATAGAACTTAGGATTTTTTGACGAATAAAAAAAAAAAATTACTTTGTATATTCATTTATTCAATTAAAGATACACGTTGTTTTCAACGCTTAATAAGAAATTGTTGTTGAATTATTATGCAAAATAACTTAAAATATTGCGAAAATGTCGCTATGTTTTCATCTTAGTCTACTTTTGTTAATCTTACGTCAAATAATTTTATTTTGTGCGGGAAGGTAGAATGTGGAGCATTAAAGTAGAAGCAAAAACTGAGCCCCTATTTTGACGCTCCAAGTGGAAGATTTGGAAATTTGTGCCCATTAGAGCGCCAAAGTAGGGGCAAAAATCGCTTTGGAATAGCCTCTACTTTAAAACCTTAGCCCCTACAAATGACAGCGTGAAGAGCGTCAAAGTAGGGCCTATATTTTTTTCTCACGCCCTTTTCAACTTCTATGATAACAGCGACTTTCTCTGCTAAAGATAGAGTTTTATACTTTGTCTTACTTAAATCAGTCATATTAGACAAAAAAAACACAGAGAATGGAAAATAAGAAAACTGGACAATACGAAATGCACTCAACGAAAACTCGACTGAGAATGTAAGCTCTGCAGAATTTTCTTTTATAGAGGATGGTGGCGACCGTCTGTCACTCAATTGGCGCGCCGGGAAAACCCCAGCGACGGTTTTTTTTTCTTATGGTTCTACTTTGACTGCAGTCCCCAAGTTCGAACACCAAAAATTTGAATTTCTCGATACACTCGATATCCGAAAGTTCTAATTATCGAGGTTCAAGTTCGAATTATCGAGTTTTTTTTACATGCGTTAGTATAGGAACGTCAAGGGACCGGAGAAAATGTTCGAATTATGGAGGAAGTCGAATTATGGGTGTTCGAATTATGGAGTTTCGACTGTATTCATGATTTTTCACGAGCTCTCACGGTGTGCCAAGCTCTTGAAGTATACGGGCAAAGTGACTTCTTCCTGGAGGGTTAGCACTTTTTCTACCCCTGAATGCATCAATTACGAGATCTGTAATGTTTGAATGTTCAATACGTTTTCCGCCAATGATCACTGAGCCATATTTATCCCAATTTAATCTGTCGGCAAAATTAGGCTTTGTTAGATGATTAATTAATAAAGTACTTTTAGATCGAAAAGATTTAGGTACATAAGCTATGATATCCTTTACTGGCATAAACTGATGAGAATCATTATCTGTATTTTCAGAATAATCTATTTTCTCAGCAGTTGATTTCCTATTATTATCGACAAACAAGAGAAATATTTTCAGCACCTGACTAAAGTCCCAGCGGTCACGTTCTGTAAATGTTACATAACAAAAAGGGAACATTTATACATAAGATTGTTACAATCGTGTGGCATAACAATTACAGAATATAAAGGTCACACTGTTCTGTAAAGCTATTACTGTAAGGATACGTAACAGTTCTGGAATTCTGTAATGTAACTAATATAGAACAGAATGATAGAACTGTTATGTCACTTAAGTGTCACACGTGTTCCAAGAACGGAACATAAACGACAGACTGCTCTGTAACGCTGTTACTGTGAGGGTACTTAACACTTCTGGAATTCTGTAATGTAACTAATATAGAACAGAGTGATAGAACTGTTATGTCACTAGAATGTCACATGTGTTCCAAGAACCGAACATAAAGGTCACACTGTTCTCTAACGCTGTTACTGTAAGGATGCGTAACAGTTCTGGAATTCGTAATATAACTGGTATATCACAGAGTGATATAACTGTCACGTCACTAGAATGTCACACGTGATACAGGAATGGAACATAAAGGGCACACTGTTCTGTAACGATCTTAGACCAAAATTGTGCCGGCGGTCGGTCCAACCGAGAAAAAATATTTCATTTTATAACATTTCATTTTTAAAGGGTATAGCCGGATAAGCATGTAAAAAATGCCCCCAAAGAGAATCAAATGTTGAGTCAGCCATCTGAAAGGGGATGGGGTCAACTTTGCACGTAGCAACTTTGCACGTGCCCAACTGTGCACGTCAATGGCCAGACGGGCAACTGTGCACGTCGTTGGTCAGACGGACAACTGTGCACGTGCCATCTGTGCACGTGCAAAGTCGTCACTTAGACAACTGTGCACGTGCACAGTTATCCAATTAACAACTGTGCACGTTGAAATTTCGACGTGCACAATTGTCCAAGTACCATCTGTGCACGTGCACAGTTGTCCAAGTGACAACTGTGCATGTCGAAATTTAGACGTGCACAGATGGGCTCCTGTGGACTTGGGCGTGCACAGATCTTCCTAACTGTGCACGTGCACATATATCACTTGTCCAACTGTACACGTGCACTTTTGTCCCTTGCCCAACTGTGCACGTGCGCAGATGTCATTTTCCCAACTGTGCACGTTTATGTCCGTACGTAAGGCTTTATACAAGGGTGGTCCTTTATATCTACGTATAATAAATTTTTAACAGTTAAAATTATTCAAACGTGGTGGAATGGAGCGTACTAACTTTCTTAAAGTTAGTTTGAAAATATTTTTAATATTATTTTCATGAAATTATTCCTTCCAAATTATTATGAATATATGAAAATCTCTTTTTGTTCAGCCCCCTTGAAAACGTGCCATTGCATGCACGTGAAGCAGTCGTAATGTTGCCGCTTCCAGCCCAGTGACGTTCGCACATGCGTACTCCGCCGCCGGGCCGACATGAAACTTTACGCCCGCTACATGAAACTTTACGCCCGCTACATGAAACTTCACGCCCGCTACATAAAACTTCACGCCCGCTACACATACACATACAGTGTAGTGTGTGTCAAGGGCGTACGGCTATTTTGACTCGTTAAAATAGCCTTCTTCACGCCCTCGATACACAATGTATCGTGGGTTGGCTTTGCAGATGACAATATTGTTATGGCAGAATAAATCGAGGACTTGCAAAGAATGTTACATGAACTTAATACCAGAATGAAGAACCTGGGCCTCAAAATTAACGTAAATAAAACAAAAATCATGGTGTTTGAAGGAAAAAGCGAGAAAACAATGTGCAACATTGTCCTAAATAATGAGAGATTAGAACAAGTTGACAAGCACGTATATCTGGGTAGCTTATTCACTAGCGACGGAAAAATAGATGAGGAGTTATATAGGTGCATAAATAAGGGTAAGAATGTTATTGGTAGAGCAGAGTCCATTCTCAGAAATAAAAACATATTAAAAAAAGCTAAAATGGCCATACATGAATCTATATTCGTACCGACTGTACTATACGGTAGCGAGACATGGACCTGTTAAGAAAAGGACAAGAGTAAAATTAACGCGATTGGCATTAAACCTCTGCGCACAGTATGCGGGAAAACACTGATGGACAAAGTCCAAAGATAATGCTCCAAGAATGTGGTATAGGAAAGACATTAGTTGACATATGGGAAAGAAATCAGTTAAGATATTGATATTGACAAATATTTACCATAAGCTAAATAGTACACTACCGTCGGAAATTGTCGGTACGATCAGCGAAAGTACTATTAAAAATCAATGCTGACTTTGAAACGTGATTACTCGTTATCAAAAGGAGCGAGAGTTTTTTTTAAACCTGTTGAAAAGCTTATTAAATTACGCGTCGGATAAGCCCTAATCAAGATATTTTTGATATTTTGAAGAGAATATACCACGTGAGAAGTTTTTAAAAAATGCAAGAATTTCTTGAATTTTGTACCTTGAATTCAACTTGTGGCATGACCTAGGAAAATTGTAGCAAAAATCTCATATTCACACCACACAGTGTTTAAAGTCGAGATACGACTAAAAATGTCCAAGCGTGTCTGCGCCGAATTTCAGTAGCTTTAGCAGCAAGTCTGGCCATCTGCGGTGATCGCCGACTGAGACGCGAAGCAGATATGCTTGAACATTTATGTCATATATCCAGCCCCCTGCAACGACTGTATGTAGCGTTAGTTCACTAGTACGATCAAGTGAAGCGCCGAGCGCAGATGGCGCTGGGAGTCTTTCCAGCCTGTTTTTACATGGCAAGCATAGGCAAAATTAGTTAGAAATTAATTTAATTGATAATATTCATAAAGAGAATCGGTTTTATGCATCACATAAATGAAATTTAATATCCTTTTTAAATATTAGAGTGATTTTAAGTAAAAAAATCGTTAAAATCTTTTTTTCTAGCTGCGGGAAATATGAAAGGTTTCAATCGTAACATGGATAAAATAAATTTAATGTATTTCTTAACTCAAGAAACAAAATTGAACTTATGATTATAACAAATTTTATTATTAAATTCCAAATTTGTCTATCAAAATTATATAAAGCTTGTTTGCAAAAAATAAGTTTGAAAAAAAGCATGGATCGAGAAGCAAACAATATTTTTCTCATGACATATAGTTATTACAAAAAAATAGTGCGAAACTAATTACATATTTTTTAATAATAATATTGGGATATTATATTTCATAAACAAAACTACTGTTATGGAATATAAAATTTAATTAGAAATTGAAATTAAATAACAGACATTCTAATTTTATATTGGGGTGAAGAATTAATTTAATAGGAGAGGAAATTAAAATAAGAACAATGTCGTACGTTGGTATAAATAAGTAATTTATTAACAACAGTAACCCTAATACAATAACAAATGATTCATTTGAATAAACGAATTGATTAATTAATTAATCGAAGGATTAATTAATTTAAAAATATTTGAATTTAAATAAATAAATTAGGAAGGTATAGTTTTTATTTATTTTTTATATTTCCTAAGAGAATTTAAAGAAATAAAGATATCGTTTCAGTTTAAGAGAACATGTTCCATATTTTTTATAAAAGTCCATAGTTTGTATTTAATTTTTTATATTCACACGAAAAAATCTTTTTGAATAAAGATATTATTTCAGTTTAAGGTAAGATGCTCGATATTTTTTATTAAAATATACAGTTTTTGTTAAAATACATCTTTCTTATTTAATTTTTTTATATTTCTACGAATAGTTTTTTTGAAATAAAGATATAGTTCCAGTTTAAGATCAAATGTTTAATATTTTTTTTTAAAATACATTGTTCTTATTTAATTTTTTATATTCGTACGAAAGAATTAAAAAAAAAAGGTAGCGTTTCATTTTAAGATAAAATGTTGGATATTTTTGATGAAAATACATAGTTCTTATTTAATTTTTCATATTTCTATGAAAAGTTTTTTTGAGATAAAGGCATCGTTTCAGATTAAGATAAAATGTTTGATATTTTTTATTGAAATATATTGTTCTTATTTAATTTTTTATATTTCTATATTGGAAATAATTTTTTTTAAATAAAGGTATAGTTTCATTTTAAAATAAAATGTTCGATATTTTTCATTAAAATACATAGTTCTCATTTAATTCTTCATATTTCTACACGAACATTTTTTGAAATAAAGATATCGTTTTAGTTTAAGATAAATTGTTCGATATTTTTTATTAAAATACATAGTACTTATTTAATTTTTTATATTTCTACAATATATTTTTTTTTTAAATAAAGGTATCGTTTCATTTTAAGATAAAATATTCGATATTTTTTATTATTCTTATTATTTTTTATTCTACGGAAGAATTTTCAAAAATAAAGACATACTTTCATTTTAAGATAAAATGTTCGATATTTTTCATTAGAATACATACCCAGCTAACACAGTTACTAGTCCGAATAGTCACATAATTGTAACAAGATTAAAAAAACCAGTCACTGGTGACTTCCATGCTGGTCACCCAGTGACAATATATTTCCCACTCAAAGTAGTAACAAATTACAAGCGAAGCAGGTAACATTATCCCGCCATTGTAATCACATGCTTGTAACAAAGTGATGTTTGGAAACGCAACGTGCAATGACAGCTTAACCTCAAAATATACATCGTTTCGGAATTATCATTATGAATATTTTTGCAAAAATGTTGGAAAGGAACATAATTAAACGATAAATAAGTTCCAGAAAAGGGAGATAATATGTGAACAAAGCTTTTATAAAAAAACAGATATTTATCAGCTGAACCCTTACGAAAAAGAAATTACATTATAGAGGTTAGACCCAAAAGGTATATGTATAAATGAAGATCGCTGCCGGCTGTTACCGCCATGTTACTAGTCTGACAGGGAACGGTTGCAAACAAGCCTCCCTAGTAAACTACGGCGATTATGCCGTTACCTGCTAGGAGACTGAGATACAAGTAACAATTCCTCTGATAACATGTGATCATTCAGGAACCTTTCAGGATTGTAACAGGTTAGCTGGGTAGTTCCTATTAAATTTTTTTATATTTCTATGAAAGAATTTAAAAAAATGAAGATATAGTTTCATTTTTAAATAAAATGTTCGATATTTTTCATTGAAATGTATAGTTCTCTATTCATTTTCTATATTTCTACGAAAGAATTTTATTAAATAAAGATATAGTTTCATTTTAAGATAAAATGTTCGACATTTTTTATTAAAATACATAATTCCTTCTAAATTTTTTATATTTACACAATTTTCTTCTAAATAAAGAGATCATTCCAATTTAAGAGGAAATTTCTGATATTTTTTTATTAAAATACAGTGTTTAATTCATTTTTTATATTTCTACAAAAGAATTTTCTGAATATAGATACCGTTTCAGTTTAAAATAAAATCTATAAATGATACCTTCTTCATTTATTTGTTTGAATGAAACTATTATTTTAATTAATGAATCCTTTGATAATTTTAATATGTGATTTATTTTCACACTATATCAAGAAATAAAATATATAAACCGGTGCGACCGGCGCTGCCGTGCGGTACCGCTTATATTTTATATCTCACAAACAGTTTAAACAAAAATAATGAAACATTAATTTTCAATTATTATGTAAACAACAATAATATTATTACTTCAAAATTAAACAACAATCAATCACTGTAAATAAATATTTTATATTTATACTTGCCACTCCCAGAACACTGACTTCATCCTCTGCAAACGTTTTTAGCTCTCATAAAAAACCTTCTTTAAAAAAAATGTCTCGCCGTGTCCGGTCTTTACTACAAAATTTTCCCTTGGGATTCCTTTTTTCCAGGCTTTTCGATTTTCTTTACCTTTTGGCACGTAAAAGAAATGAAATTTCTTGCAGCAGCTGTCATAACCTGACTTACATCCAGGGGCAATACAGCGGGTTCCACCCTTTTTAGTTATTTTAGTGCCAAATTTTATATTAATAACATTTTTTAATTTTTACACTTTGATTAGTAACACAGAAAACCGATTGTCATTGCGAACAATGTCGATAAAATTAATTTTTCACTAATCTTTCCTATGCTTGCCATGTAAAAACAGGCTGGAAAGACTTCCAGCGCCATCTGCGCTCCACGTTTCACTTGACGTCATTTCAAAATGTCCTAATGGTTCAGGGAAAACATTGCATTGTATATGTCGTAGGCATCAGACCGAATACGGCATTACGTCTAATGCCCGGGCAATAGCCCTAATGCCGGCACCGAGATGAATCTACCTGCATCGACCTTTCTTTCGGCGAATTCCCTGAATTCAAGGTGGCACTTAGTCGTCTGCATGCACTCACGGCTTATTGCCCAAAGTATAACCTGGGCAATAGGACGAATTTCATTTTAAATCAATAACTATTATACATTTACTTGAAATCAGAAAAATGTTATATCTATTGGTCAATATATTATAAAAATGAAGGAATTGTGGAAAATTGAGAAATCTTTTTAAAATACATGATATTATTTTTATTACCTTATAGTATATTCATAGTAAATCCCAGTAAATGAAACCATCAATTTTCAAACATAAACTTTCTTTTTAATAAAATATTTAAATTTTCAAACAAATAAACTAGTTTTTAACGAAGCAGTTCAACTTTCCACCAAGTAGTTGAATTTTTAAGAAAAAAAGAAGAATTCTCGACAAAAAATGTAATAGTTAATATTTCAACCAAAAAACGAATATATAACAATATAGTTGAATCCTCAACGAAAACAGATTATTAATTTCGAAGCAAACAGTTGCATTTTAAACGAAAAAAGATTAAATTTCTAGCAAAAGAATTAAATTTTCTATAAAATAGACGAATTTTCAACCAATTATTTGATTTTTCAATTAACAAGATTCATTTTTGACCAATAAGAATAATGTTCTACCGAAAAAATGAATTTTCAACAAAATACATGAATTTAATTTTAAATCAATATCGCTACATTTACCTGAAATCAGAAAAATGCTATATCTATTTGTCAGTGTATTATAAAAATGAAGAGAGTGAAAAAAGTGAGAAATCTTTTTAAAATACATAAAATTACTTGTATTGCCTTATAATACATTCACAGTAAATCCCAGAGATATTTATCTGAAGTTGGATAAAACCGTTGCAAACAAATGAAAGCTACAATTATCCGACGACGGATAATTTTTATCGGGAGTCGGATAAAAATTATCCGATAAAAATTATCCGACATCAGATATTTGGTGGAGTCAAAAGCATTAATTTTTGAAAATAAGAAAGAATTTTTAACAAAATGGATCAATTTTTAACCATAAAATAAAAATGATAAATTTTCCGTTAAAACTGTTAATTGGCAAACAAAAAAAAGAATGTTTAACTTAATATTTTTATTTGAAAAAAACGAATTTTCAACTAACAAGATGATGAATCTTCAAACAAATAAATTGAATTTTCAAAAAAGCAGTTCGACTTTACACCAAGTAGTTGAATTTTTAACCAACAAAAGAAAAGAATTCTCGACGAAAAATATAATAGTTAATATTTCAACCAAAATACGAATATTTAAAAAATAGCTGAATCCTCAACGAAAACAGATTATTGATTTTTATTCAAAAAGTTGCATTTTTAACTAAAAAAGATAACATTTCTAGTAAAAGATATCAATTTTCAATAATAAAGACAACTTTTAAAACAAAAACATGAATTTTTAATCCAGAGGATACATTTTCTGAAAAAAGACAAATTTTATATAAAATACATGAATTTTCAAGCAATTACTTTAATTTTCAACCTAAAACGTGAATTTTCAACCAATAAAGATGAATTATCAAGCATCAGAGACGAATTTCCAACAAAAAAGTTGAATTTTCAAGTCAAAGATGGATTTTTGTAAGACAGTTCAATATATAATAACAAAAATATATAATTTTTCAATAAAATAGTTGAATTTTCAATAAAATAACCTGGGAAATTAAACTTATTTCATTTTAAATCAATGACGTTACATTTACTTTAAATCAAAAAAATGCTATATCCACTGTACGGTGTATTCTAAAAATGACGGAAGGAAAAAAGTGTGAAATCTTTTTAATGTTAGTTGAAAATTCAACTTCTTGTTTAAAAATTTAACTATTTTATTTTTAAAAAAATTTTATGTTTGAAAATTGATGGTTTCATTTACTGGGATTTACTATGAATATATTATAAGGTAATAAAAATAATTGCATGTATTTTAAAAAGATTTCTCAATTTTCCACAATTCCTTCATTTTTATAATACATTGACCAATAGATATAGCATTTTTCTGATTTCAAGTAAATGTATAATAGTTATTGATTTAAAATGAAATTCGTCTTATTGGCCAGGTTATACTTTGGGCAATAAGCCGTGAGTGCATGCAGACGACTAAGTGCCACTTTGAATTCAGGGAATTAGACGAAAGAAAGGTCGACGCAGGTAGATTCACCTCCGTGCCGGCATTAGGACTATTGCCCGGGCATTAGACGTAATGCCGTATTCGGCATAATGCCTACGACATATACATTGCGTTGCGTGTATTATCTTAGTTAAAGAATTGTGTTTATCGGCAAATGAAAAATGTCTAGTGAATACTTTTTGAGTTTATCTGGTGAAGCGAAGGTCGGTTATTGAAATAAACTAAGTGCAATTGACAATTTAGATCCCTACGCTCTGAAAAGTGAGGAATTTTCCAAAAGTATTAGTGATGTACCCGTAGTGAGTGAGTTCAATCTTGTATCGTATTTTACGATAACTCATAATTATTACACGTGCAACCAACTGAAAGCTTACAAAAGCTTAGAGGCTTTTAAGTTTTACGAAGCCGGATTTGTTGAAAAAGTGAAGTGCAAGAAGATAGATGACAACTTTCTAGTGCGTGGTGAGGTTAGTATTGGCACGTTCATTTATCATTAATTGCAAGGATTTATTTATATTGGAGTATATTTTGTTTTGCAATGTGTGACTAAATTTTGTATTCATTTAATAATAATGCTTACTTGAAAAGTAGCATACAACTTTGAACATATTGCCAGATGCTTTAAATTTGAGGTTAGGAAATGTTAATTGTTCTAGAAAAATCTCCTTATTTCTTCTAATGAGTGTAGACAATATTTGCAAACTTAAAAATATATGAACTGTTACCGGTTAAACATTCTCAAAGAATGAATGATAAAAATTTAAAAGCGTGGATTGTCTCAGATCTGACATCGGTCAGATTACCTGCACGTCCTAATAAATGACCAAGAAAAAAAAACTTGTCAGAAAAAATTTATTTAACCCACTTATATATCGCCATACAGGAGTTGAACAAAAGTTGCAGCGAATTGTAACGGGAAGGCTGTTGGACTCGATCTCTAACCTCAAAATCTTATCACCTCGCTTTACGGAATAAATACTAGAATTAAATCATTGTTAAACACTGAGCAGTACTCCTTTTTTCAAATTAGAGTATGTATGCACAGAGAGAAACTGTTTATTTTAATAATTTTTGCGTAAAATGAAATTTTCAAATGGTAACTGCAACTAACCTAAACATTCGAAACTTTTATAGTGCGCAAAAATTATCAGAGTAAATACTTTTTCCTTCTATATTCACACTTTTATTCAAAACCAGAGTACCGATAAGTATTTTAAAAATATTTAATGCTAGTATTTATTGAGTAAAATGAGGCAATTTAATTTTGAGGTTAGAACTTGATTACTTCAGCCTTGTGTAAAATATGTCTAATTTATCTTACCTGGTATAAAATGGTTCGAGCAAATTGTTGCATTTCTTATCAGCGACTCACTCGAAGCACCACGTTTAATCGCACTTATCCATTGTTCACGTCTTTTTTTCGATAACTTTATTTTTTCCTGCAAAGTGTATGCTCCACCCAGTCTGGCAAACTGTTTGTTTCTTTTATAATAGCTGGAATTTTATGAAATGATATTCCATGGTCCCTTGCTTTGTTCTTCGTACAACCCACAATAAAACACAAAAGTACCATTTTCTTAAATAAAAAGAATTAATTGATCCTCGAAAACTATATTACATGCGATTTAATGTATAAAACACGAGTGCTCTCCCTGAATCTTTCGGCGATTTTCAAATTTTATGGCTTGATGGAAATACTCTATTCGTCGCCTTCGACTTTTTTACATTGCTGTGTTTAAAACTCGTAGAAAGTGTAAGTCACTTTTTTAGTTTTCGGCTGTCCTCTTTTATCTTTTTTAATTTCTAGGGGTGTCATAAAATAAAAATGATTGATTGGACAAAGTTTCTTACACGTTACGCAATCACAGAAGCCACATTCATGTACCTTCCCTTTCTTGGTTTTCTCAGAGTTGAGTAACTTTGAGCAACCATTGCAGATTTGCAATACTAAACAAATACTCTTACCTGTAGAGCGTGAATTAGAAAGTAAATGTTTTCTGAAACATTTGCCTCCATCAAAATATCGTCGACAGTATCCACATTTAATATTATCATCGTTATTCATGTTAGTATTGACTTTACATGACGGTGAACTAAAACAAGCGTCACATTTCATTGTGCACCCGTGATCAGTTTTTCTAAAGTAAGCCTTATTACACGGTATACAAAACTTCCGTGCTGCTCCAACCCCGATTGAATTTAGTATAGCACTATAATGAAAATTTGGATGACTTTCATAAAGTAAATTAATATTTTTCCCAACGCCGTTGACAAGATGTGATTTTACCCACTCCTCCATGCAAACTTCACATTCGTTAAAAAAGCTCATTCTGCACTCGTTGAGAAATATACTATTGTTTGATTTCACTGCCTGTATTTGTTATTTCTGAACTACCCTCGTAAATAGCCTTATCTCTTCCTTTCCCGAAATCTTTAAAATTAAAAACTGTCACTGCAATCTGAGCTTTTTCCAGATATTTTTGATATGCAATTAGCTCAGGCAGGCCGCATCCAATGTCTAGTATTATCACACCAGCATATCAAGTAAGATTTTCAGCTGCCTTAATCTGTCCTTTGAGCTTATCTCTATCGCTTATGCTTCTATACGCTTTTTTAAAATTTTATTATTTGGATCGGACTGAGGATTTGTATTCGTAATAGCTACTACGATTGCCTGCGGTAGACACGTGTTATTTTTGTTAGCTATAGTGTAAACTGATTTTTTTTAAACTTTGCTAGCTAGTTTCACACGGCCTTTTCCTGCTATTACACTTAGCCGTGTAATCTCTGCCACAAAATGGTCATCAATATTAACACTAATGAAACTTTGCACTACTGACTCTATTTATTTCCACGAGTCTTCAAAATGCAGCTCTTTAAGGGGTAAAAAGGCTTTCCAGGCAACTCCTTTCCCAAACCCATCTGATCCAAACACAATGGCTACTAAATCGGTTTCCTGACACCACAAAACTATATAATGATTTGACTCTAAAGCGGATAATTTCAACCAAAGAACAGGATTATTCTCCCCAGGAGGTACAATTTTAAATGTTAATTTTCACCCATTTGTGTCAAACTTTCTAACATACTGATCACATTCGGCTATTTTTATTATAAGAGGGCTAAAATGTCACTCTCCTTCCTACCTCGTAGTTGAGCTTCATGTAGATCTTCTGAGAGAAGTTCGAAAGCTTCATCAGCCATCAACGGGCCATTAAGGAAAGCTAGCGTGGCCCTTTAGCATTTGCTAACAGTTTACCTTACTGCATGGTCCTTGTGTGCATACGAAAGTTATTATTTATTTTCCAAGTATCCTTGTTTACGTTGCATGACCTTCCAGCATTTGCTAACAGTTTATTTTCTGCATGGTCCTTGATCACGTAATATCAGTCAACAAACACGTGCACAAAGGACACCAGGGAGCACTATGGTTTTCAATTGTTATTCAGAATTCTAAATGAGAGCCCAATCGGCAAAAGTATTATCTTCCATACATTATGAATGAAAATAGAGTTGACAAAGACATTGGAATATTATTATTGTTGTTACTTGACCCCTACTGTGATGGCACAGTGGCTGCTTGAATCTATCAGAAACACATATATTGGATCATCCGCGGCACTGCATACGCCCCACATAACCGTTTTCCATGGACCCTGCCGACAGACTGACTGTCCCAACACCCCACTCTCTATGACGAAGTGGGGGACGTACACTAAAGTTGACCTCACCTAGGACTAAATGGGCATTAGTCCACTAGAGAACTAACAAGGGGAAGCTCATACGTGGTGCTTTTTTTTTTATTCATACTTTTGATAAAGAAAGGTCATGGCCCCAAAGTAAAGTTGTGAAATTCCTAGGAACCAATATATGGTCAGTTTTGAGAAAAACGGTTTGAAAAAAAGTTGAGGCTACCTTATGGACTTAAAAAAGCCGTCTCCCAAGTGGCCGAGTAGCTCCACGGTAGGGCGCCTGGTTTGAGCGATAATAAACATTTAATATGCTTTTTTCCAATCGAAAACTAACATTTTCAGAGTTTTTCACATAAAAAGGTAATTTTTATAAGTTTTATAAATTTAATTATTCACTTGAAATTGATGAAAATATAAAATAAGAATATATTTTAAACAATTATATTTGAAAAAATATATGCAATTTTTATCATGTAGATAAATATTTTAAAATGAGAATATAAGCGAAAATTTTTTGTTGGTCGTTTTATTTCGAATAAAATATCACGAATTACAATAACAAAAATATCTTGGAAAAAAATAAAACTAGAATTCACAAGTCAGTCACAAGAGCCAGAATGATAATTGTCATGAAAGCAAACAAAGCAGAAACAAATGCTACATCTTTCACATCAAATAAAGGAAAATTTGGCACATGAGCAGGTTTTTCTTAAATCATTCATTGGAAAGCACACCTGATTTACGTTAAAAAAATGTCTCGATCATCACAAAGTTTCGTAGCAAACCACGCGTATTTTATCAGGTCGGAAAATACAGGAGATGATAAATGATGGTGTACGATAGACTCGATAGAATCGATTCTTCTTCCAATTCATTTCCTGTCGAAGGACCAGAAACACTTTGAGAACCTTCCGTCGACATTATTGTGTTATGCAGAACGCAAAAGTATTATAATTAAACAGAACTTCTGGGAACTCTTCGAAATAATCCTTTACACTGTCACATCAAGCAAACAACTACTCTTACGTTCGTGCAAGGACCAAGGCGCCTTCACTATTTTCTCTTTATCGTCTCCCTCCTCACAAAGATCGTGTTTCTCAGATAGATGAAGAAGCGACCCATGGGACGAATAAAATTATCCAAAATAAATTTTTTTGCTTATATTCTCATTTTAAAGTATTCATCTACATAATGCAAATTTTATATCTCATTTAAAATATGATTGGTTAAAATATAATTTTTTTAAATATATTCTTATTCTATATTTTCTTCATCTGCTGCTGCTGCTGCTCTCGGTCAGCTGAGTGGATGCATGGGATTCGGTCGCCCGTCGCCCGCCCGACTTTTGCAAAGCCGAGGCGAAGCCGAGGTTTTGATGGTCGGGGCGCACGCCTAGCTTGAACCAATTTTCACTGAAATGAACTTTGCCTGTCCAAGTTGCCTCGAAATTTCATTTTGGAGATGACTTCCGACTATTTTAAGCCTAAAATTAAAAAAATCGTTAGGGTCCTTTTTAAAATAACTCATTTTTTGACAGTTTATAGACCATTTATCATGTATATTTCTTGGAGAAAAAGTCATATGTGATATTTTTTTGGCCTAAACCCTGTAATTTGGTGACCAAAAAAAACTGCTAAATGCTCAATATCGAGTGACCTTCGGAACGCTTTTAAAATGTTGGAAAAGTGAAAAAAAAATAGATTTTTGAAAATTTCTCGTCACGGGTACGTCGTACAACTTGAGTCTATGATTAAAAAAGAAAGTAGACAAAATTCCTAAAAAAACTAAAAAAAAAACAATATCGTAACACTAATAGTTTAGAAGATATGGCCTGTAAAAGGGATTTTTCAGTGAAATTTTTTTCGAAAATTTTGGTTTTGTGAAATATCTTTTTCTCTGTAGGTTCTACATGAAAATTGATTCATAATAAATAAAAGCAGGTCAAATTATCTGTAAAACCAAAAAAAAAACTTTGCTCTAGCTCTAATATTACCGCAATTAGAGCCGTTCAAAGTTGACACATTTT
>CAKNYM010049425.1:60093-74565 GCA_932195095.1 Andricus curvator
CTCGATAATGCATTCACCTCGCGCTGCGCGCTCGGACACATTTGTCGCCTAGGTTTTCACACTTCGTGTGCTCGCTATTGCGCGCTTCGCAGGCTAATACTCTCTTAGTAAGCTTCATCGTTATGACCTGCTTTTGGTTTAATTATGTCAGTTTTACATAAAAATAAGAACTAATTTACTTAAGGTTCTATCGACCTTAAGGAACACATTCTCATCACGACACTCGCGCTTCGCGCTCGATATTTGGTATGATCATCATGTGAACCTCGCGCTTCACGCTCGTTTCTGTTCATCGTATAATAGAAACCCAAAAGTTTGAGCGCGCTTGCTGCGCGCAATTTGGTCGTCGCGCTTCGCAACGACCATATGTTCAATGTTCTTCAGATAAAAATGACTAAAGTTGTATTTGATTTAAAACGAAGAAGGTAATTCCTTTACTTCAGCGTATATTTCTGTATCTTTATAATAAATCCTACAATCAGAAAGATTTTTTTCCAACTATCTGAAAAGGGGAGAAAAAAAGTATTTAAGTCGTTTTTGGAACATATATCTTGCTTTTTCATTCATAATCAAACCGACCCCTTGACTAACATGTGATTCCCTATCTACTCCTGACCATATTTCAAAACCTCAATCAAAGTTTCAGTCCATTCCGAGGCTACTTTATTGTTTGTATTATTCATGTTTAGATTGTACACCCAACTACCACCTTTATGCGCGAAATTTGTTTTGCGAGTCGAAATCATGCCCAAGTTAAGTAGTGATTCGTCGTACAGTGGAGAGTCCAGTTCTTACGTCAGTCCCACCAAAACTTCTGTTACGGGGGGAGGGGGGGGGCGAGGACAAGGAATGGAAACCGAGAGAGTCGCAATTGCTTGATGTTTTATACTGAGAAGGTCACCAGCTTTCAGCAGCGTTGTATTAGATAGGAGTTCATATGTTTCCATCTGCGCATTCCCGGCCCACCTCCAAACGATGTTTTTTTTTTTATATATATATATATATATATATATATATATATATATTCATTTCGTCTATTTGGAACATAGTTCTTGAAATATAAATGTAATAGTCGAATTTTTTTACAGAAATTATTTTAGTAAACAAAGATCAAAACGCATTCTGAAATAAAAGTCAGATTTTCAGTCAGAATAAATTGTTTGAATTATTATTATATTTTATTGTTTCAATCGTTAGAAATAGTATTGAGAACATAAAAACAATGAAATATTGTGAAAAAACACACCCGAGATGAAAAATAAAGTAAATAAGCAAAGTTTTGATGAGAATGTGCCCGCTTATCGGGCCGATTTTTTCACTGTTAATGTTATTTTTTACGAATAAAACAAAAACTACACATCCTATCAAAAAGTGACCCATGAGAAATGTGTAGATCTTTTTTGAATGCACAATTTTAGTCCAGTCATGATTTGTCGTATCTTGCATAGTTTGACCGTGAAATTGATTTTTTTGATTTTTCATTATTTCTTGTGCAATAAAAATATGAATTTTCGATTTTTCAAGAAAATTCAAAAAGTGGTTATGATAATCTTGTAGGACGTGCGAAAAGAAACACTTTTCCTATCTTGACTTTTTTTCGTATCGTGCGTTGTTTGACTGAAAATGTTACTTTTCGCTTTTTTGGGGTGATTTTGAAAATGCTGTAACTCGGACAATTCTCTTCTTATCAAAAAAAGTCGTAAGGATAAATTGTTTAGATTTTCGATTTGGAAAAAAGTGGTATAAAATTTTTTGAAAATGCTCTAACTTTTTGAATTTTCATACAAAATGGCTGGTTAACGAACTCGATTCCTCTTTTTGCCACCTGAAACTGTGTGCCAAAGCACAATCTAATCCGATTAGTCTTTCAAAAGTTATCCGATATACAGACGACGACGACGACGACAACGACAACGACAACGACAGACAGACAGACACCGACGTAAAAACCATTTTTTCTGACTCAGGGGGTCTCAAAACGTCGACATTTGATGGAATCCGCGAAAGTCATTTTTCACATAAAACCAATACTTTCTCATTATGATGAGAATGTAAAAACACCCAGTATGTGTCCTTTTTTTCATTCTCATCAGAGAAGGTATTAGATTTGTGTAAAACTTACCCCCCTCCCCCCATTTTTGTCAAATGTATACGTTTTGAGACCCTCTGAATCCGAAAAATAGGTTTTTACGAATGTTTCTGCCTGTCTGTATGTCTGTCCGTCCGTCTGCCTGTTGATTTTTAGTTTGTTAGCACGATAACTTTGGTCAGAATTGACATATTGGATTGGGCTTTGATATACTCTTCAAGTGTGCTAAAATGAAGGTCAAGCTCGTTAGTCAGCATTTTGGATAAAAATTCAAAAAGTGAACACATTTTTTAAATGTTTGAGACCACTTCTTTTTAAGATTTGAAAATTCTATGTACGGGTATTAATAGTACTCGAAAAGGTGAACAATTTATCCTCATGACTTTCATTTAATTAAAGAAAAATACCGGAGTTATAGCATTTACAAAATTCCAAAAAACAAACGAAAATGCACATTTTAAGCCAAACAACGCACGATATGAAAAAATGTAAAAGAAAGAAAAACGTTGAATTCTGAAGACCCTATAAGACTATCACAACAACTTTTCAAATTTTCTTCAAAAATCTCCAATTCAAATGTTGACCGCACAAAAAATAATGAAAAATCAAAAATTCCATTTTGCGGTCAAACTATACAAGATACGTAAAAAGATGAATCGACAAAACTTATGTATTGAAAAAATATCTACAAATTTTTTAGGAATCTCTTTTTGATAGTACGTGCAGTTTTTGTTTTATTCGTAAAAACCTGCATTGAAAATAGAAAAATTGAATTTTTAGACAAACGACACAAGGCACGAAAAAAATAAAAATACAAAATTTGTTAACCCACAAAAGAGCTACAAATCTGTGATGAATTATTTTTTGATAGGATGCGTAGTTTTTGTTCTAATCGTGGAAAATAACATTAACAATGAAAAAATTACATTTTTGGAAAAACGACGCAAGGTACGAAAGAAAAATGAATTAACAAAAAGTGTATGTTCCAAAAAGATGTACGAATTTGTTAGCGATTACTTTTTGATAGGGCGCGTGGTTTTTTTTTTTTGGTTGAGGATTAAACTATTTTCTTGAAAATTCGCCTTTTCTGGTGTAATTTAGCTGGTTTTAGATAAAAATTAAAATCTTTTTTGGTTGAAATATCGACTATCATGTTTTATTTGAGAATTAATCTTTTTTAGTTGGAACTTCAACTACTTAGTAGAAAGTGAAACTACTTTGTTGGAAATCAATCTTTTTGGTTGATGATTCATCACTTTAGTTGAAAATCATCTTTTTTTTCAATTTAACTATTTGGTTTAACTTTTTTTTGGTGAAAATTAATCTTTCAACAGAAAATTTAATTATTCCATGGTTGGTTGAAAATTTATCTTCTTCAGTTTAAACATCAATTATTTGGTTGAAAATTCCTCGATTTTGTTGAAAATTAACTTTTTTGGTATAAAATTAATACTTTTGGTTGAAATATCGTTCCGATTAAAAAAACTGAAAAATAATTCAACGAGGTTTTCCTGAATTGGTGATGGCTGTATGGTGGTAGATTGAAATGACTAAAGATCGCGTGAATTCGCATTTTTAAATTCCTCGATTCAAATAATTTCCAATCAATTGATTCTTGTTTCCTGGGTCTGCCAAAAATAATTAACCTTCGTGTCAATTTGCTCTAGTTTCGGCTCTTTATATTAACGTTCCCTTGCATTTTGCATTGGTTCAAACCATTATTTTAAAAATATTCAGAGAGCATTAAAGGAAAAAGTGATGAAAATTAATGCATCCTGATTATCAATAAGTAATATGCAGAAAATATTAGAAGGATTGAAGAAACGATACTTGTAACATAGCTAATGTAAAAATAACAGGTTTACCATAGTATTTTGTGAGAACCCTAATAGCGGCCGTAAGAGATAGGTAAAAATACAAGGATGTAATTTTTGATTTTAAAGTACCGCATGTACTACACTTTAATATGATATTCATATTATAAACTGACATCGATTTTTACCTATTCCTTACGGTTTACGCAATATTTATTGATAATAATAACAATAACGGTAAGTTCTCTTTGGAACGTTCTAAAGGGGCAGACATTTTACACGTCCCGGGAACGTGCTTGGAACGTTCCGAAGGTACCCATGGAACATTCCAGGGACGTTCCAGGAACATTCAGTGCTATTAGGAACGTGTTTTTTCTTTCTTATATCTGTTTCGAAATCACTTCTGCAGTTTATGAAGGGAGAATTAATTCGTTAACTTGAAAAAGTGGACTTCCCAGGTGCGAAATTCGGTCGGATGCCAGAGCTTGACCATTGGCCCAAAGTCGGCCCTCCTTTGGTAACCGATCTACGGTAACCAGAGTTGGGCCGACTAAGGTGTTTTCAAGCTGCCATGGTCCCACCGACATTGGCAACTGACGTCGGCAGCGGGAGAAAAGCCCACTGTCGACCCAATTCTGGCCCAACTTTGGGCCGACCATCGAATGAACTGTGGCAGATTGGTCTTTACGACCGTAAAAATGCGGTCGGTCCAACTCTGGATACAGCAGTCGGTTAGCCACAAGTCACCTTGATGCACCCGACGGTCGGTCAAACCTTGGCCCGAGTATGAACAGACCGTCGGATAAACTCTGGTTCATTGTTTCAAAAAGACCGTGAAAGTACGGTCGGCTCGACTCTGGGCGAGAGATGGCCCGACCATCGGCATGACATTGCATTGTATAAGTCATCATGATGCACCCGACGGTCGGTCAAACCTTGGCCCAAATATGGGCCAGCCGTCGGATATACTAGGGTTCATTATTTCAAAACGACTGCAATTTGGGTACGAATAACTAGATTTTTGTGTAGACATACCCATATTTGTACCGGAATTTCGGTACATATAGACTAGGGTGGTCCTTATTTATACTTGGTGGATTTTCTTTCTCGAATTTTTCTACTCTCACCCCGCACTTTTGTTCAGATGCAAAAAAAAAAATCTCCAAATTTGAGCAAAATCGGTTAATATTTAGGGGTTGCGCAGAGAACATGACGTTTCCCATTGATTTAACATGGTAAAAAGTCAGCTTTTTGTAAATCTAATATTTTAACGCGATAATATGTTATAAATAATTGCGTGTTTCAGTATATTGTTCAGAACTCGTCAGAGAATAAGAATCAATCTTAAATTTTGAGGTTGAATAATTTCAAGCCACTCTTATGGGTCCCAAAGAAAATCCCGTAAGTGACAAATTTGAATTGTACGTAATATTGCAGTTTATTGACGCTTTTTAAAAGTTAAAAAAAAATCATTAATCGATAATTTAAGAATAATAAGTCATTTTTAACTAACATTCAATTTTGTAACCAATTTTAATTTGTTTAAACACTTAAGAGTATTCTTAAAAAACAAAGTAGAACATAAAAATATTTCAATCTTTGGAAAAATAGCAAAAATAAAATATGTAGACAAAAAAATTGTTTAAACAATTTAAATTTGTTTAAAAATCTACGAGTACACGGAAAAAAGTGGATCGTTAGAAGACCTCTCTAAACCAGTAGTTCTAACTATTTTAAATTGAAACGCAGCTTTTCGTCCGTGAATTTTGTTAAAATTACTATTTCGCATTCAGGTTATTTAAACCGACTTCTTAAAAGAGTAGGTTGAACAATTTCAAATAGTAGGATGCACTGCACCACTTGGTAACCGTCAACACTCAGCGAGAAGAAGAGTTACTATTTCGGGTAGTACGCCTTACTTCTGTGAAGAGTAACTTTGCCGATTTCGCATTGTAACGCATATATGTATATGTATATATGCACTGCACGCATTCTATGCAGGATTTATAAATAGATTAGCTCGAAACTTTCGACAACAAAAATGATGTAAAATGTCGATCGATTCGAAAAGGAAAAAATTATTTTATGAATGATTACTGCACTTAATTTTCGATTCTTCTTACACAATTGCACGCACAGAGTCTTACACACATGATCGCACACTCAAACCCTTTGAAAAATCGCCCTAGCTGGGGAATCGAACCCTACCTAACTACCTAAAACCTGTTCTAAAACCTAAATCTAGCGCACGCGTTAGTCAAGTGAGCTACGGAACCGCTTAGATTTTTCTGACAAACTCTCGGTTAAGCGGTTTCTGTGAGAAAAACGTGGCCAGCTAAGAAATGATAATAAATGTTTACTTAAAATTTTTTAAATTAATCTCTTGAAGATGATATCTAATATTTTGTAACGAGCTTGGGAAAAATATTTTGCTTAGAAGTATTAACTCACACAGTAAATATATTATTAGTAATTTATATGTATTATTATAAAATGAATAAAATTACAATTTTTAAAAAGTACATATTTTCTATTATTGAAAATTAAGACTTGAAAAAATGTTTTCGAATAAAATTTTTGAAATTTTTAGTTTGATTTTATTATCATCTCACTTTATTTAAAACGCAAGATTCATTTACATAACTGATATAGGTATAAATAAAAAATAGTTTAAACATCGTAATAATATATCAAATGCGAAATCGGAATCACTATTTTAAGATGAGACAAACGTTGAATAGTGATTCAAATTTAAATTTTTTGCAAAAATGAAATTTTTCTCATAAGATATGGAGATGCTGAATTAGAATAAAAACTGTTTAATACAACAAAAATTTTCGGTTCCGAGAAATTAATATTAAAGATCGCGATATCACAGTAGTATGGTAGATTTTATTGTTGTTAAAAATCTGAAAAAAAAGAGAAAATATTTTTTTTTTTTTCATTTAATGATAGTAATTTCTACAAATATCAATGTGAAAAGGTTAAAAAAATTATTACTACGGTAAAATTGGAAATCAATTTGAGCTAAAATTTAATTACAAATTATTTTTTAATTAATGTATCAAAAAATGATACGTCGAAAACAATGCATTATTCTACTAAAAAAAACAATTCTGCCAAATAATATAATATTTAAAACTGGGTGGCTTAATCAAGTACGAACCTAGTCATTTTTAGTGCTATAAGAAATTAAAAATATCAGAAGCGGAAAATTCCATAGTAGAAATAATGTAAAAAAAGTATTCTTTTTTATATCATTCTTCAGAATATTTTTAAATTCTTAAAATTTTGTACAAAACAAAAAAAAAACAGTATTGAAGTATGAAGTAGAGTTATTCACTATGTTTATTCATAATTATCATCTCAACTAATATTATGATAAAAGAGAAAACATTAAAAAATAGTTTCTATTTTATAAAATATATATTTATATATACAGGGTATTTTTTTTAACTTGAGATATCGAAATATCTCAAAAAATACGCATCCTATGAAAAAATTTCCGTAATAAAAACTTTTTATTTTCGAGGGGGAAAAGCAACATTCAAAAAATTTACCCCCCCCCCCAGGAGGCAGAAATGGGGGTAACTTTGTAATTAAAAAAAAAAATCGAATAAAACTTACGTATTTCATAAAGGAGAATCTGAATCTGTGATAAAAAATTGGGGTTCCCATTTGAAATTACAAAGTTACCCCCACTCATGCCTCCTGGGGGTGGGGTACATTTTTTCAAAGTCGCTTTTCCCTGTATATATATATTTTTTGTTGTCGTTGTAAAATAGTTGTTTTACTGATAACCAAGTTATAAGTCGTCCTTCTTTTTTAATTTCAAACGGACCTCCTAAAAAATTTTGCAGAGGGGGCCTACACGTTTCTAGTTGTGCCACTGAACTCACTTACAATTTCAAATAGTAAGGCTGACAATCTCGCGCAGTGCTTATTGCAATGCGAAAGAGGAGATCGAACTCACTTGCAAAAGTCAAACTCACAATTCTTTGCTTACTATGAAAATTAGTTATTCATACAGTTTACATGTTCAGCTGTACTATTTCAAATAGTTATTGAAGCTACTTGTTCTAGTAATCTTTCTTTTTACAATTTGAAGTAGTAATTCTGACTTTAAAGTTTTGTATATTTTGAGATCACTATCTCATTCAGTATCAAACACTATTTGAATTGTTTCTTGTGCAATGCGAACAAGTAAACTTCAAGTTAACAATACATCAAAGTGAATCTAACTATCTACTTTTTTCCGCGTATTCATAATAAACAAATTAGTACTTAAAAGTATTAATATTTGTCGAAAATTTAGTGAGATAAAATATGTTTCATGCTTTTTTTTAGGCAAAACATATACTTGAACAAATACGTATTATTTCAATTATTGTAAAAATATTTAAACAAATTATTTGATTGTTATCGCCAACGGCGATACCACGCTGATAACACCAGTTCTCGTAAGATCACTGAAGTTGAGCATTGTTGGGCGCGGTTAGTACTTGGATGGGTGACCGTTCAGTAATACTGCGTGCTGTTGGCCCATCGTGGGTGTGGTGGGCCCACATTGGTAGTAAATATCCACCTAGAAACACTACCCGAATCGGGTAGTGAGGCAATGAACTTTCGAGTTCGAACTGCTAATCAATGTATGTATGTATTTGATTGTTATCATTGATTATATAACTCATAAAGTCTAGAAAATACGTTCATTTCGCGAGTTCACTGAAAAAAATTTAAACAAATTAAAATTGTTTAAACAATTGAATATTATTTAACAAATGACTGGGTATTCTTGAATGACTGAAACATTATTTGTAACATATTATCGCGTTTAAATATTAGATTTACAAAAAGCTGACTTTTTCCCATGTTAAATCAATGGGAAACTTCATGGTCTTTGCGCCACCCCTAAATATTAACCGATTTCGCTCAAATTTGAAGGAGATTTTTTTTAGGCATTCGAAAAAAACTGGGAGGGGGGGGGGTGAGAGCAGAGAAATTCGAAAAGTGAAAAAGAAGAGCCACCATAATGTAGGCGCTTCGTTTTTTTTGTTAAGAAAAAAAATTCTAAGTTCCATCTTTATGATAAATTGTGAATATTCAGATAAATGTACATTTGATGTAATTCTTAATCTTTTTAAAATATTCTGAAACACCTAAAAAGCAAAACGTTACACGAAAGTTTAAAAAATGTGTTATTAACAAAATTGTGGCAGTACCTAAGTTCTGTCTATGCAAATTTTAAATGCTCATTAAAAATGACATTTTATGTCATTATCAAACGTTATAAAATGGTCTAAAACGCGAAAAAAAATATTACAAGAAGAAAAATTAGTCAAAGTGGGCGCCTAAAAAAAATTGTTGAATACAATTTTTTGAAAAAAATTGTTTAAAAAAAGTCTGAAAAAAATGTTTCAAAAAAATGGTTTAAAAAAATTTGTTGATAAGAAATTTTTGAATACAAACATTTTGGGAAAAAATTGTTTGAAGAAAAATTCTTGAAAAAAATTTGTTGAAAAAAATTAAAACAAAAATTTTGAAAAAAAATTGTTGAAAAAAATTTGTTGAAAAAAAAATTTGTTGAACAAAAATTTAAGGGTTTCCGCCCGGAGCTACGAAACCTTAAAAATTGTAATCGATTTAAATTATTTATTTAAAATTTTTTTAATTTATATTCCCGTTAACAGATAATTTATTTGACATCTACATGATGTCGTATAATAATACAAAAATTAATGAGAAAAAAGAGTTAACAAATTGTTTTTCTTAACTGCTTTGAGCTGTAGCTTATGAGGATGTTTTTTTCATTGACTTTCAATTCTTTAGGTAAAGAGTAATGGGTAAGACTCCCGACTGCTAGGCGCTAAGCGATAGATTCAGGTATAGGTGTAGGTTCGAAACCCCGTAGCGTTAGAAATTTTATTCGTAATATAATGTTTAAAAATGTAATATATGCATTCATTCTAAGCAGGACAATTAACATTTATAGTCAAAATACTCGCAATCAATTATTATTTATTTTTTGAATACCACATTGCTGTCCAAGTTTGGGCCGACATCATCTTAATAGATGGCCCATATATGGGACCAAATGTCGGGCCGACCTTGAGAAGCCAAAGGCGGTTGACCGTTATCATTTAGCTGGTTGGCCCGACCACTGTAAAATCTATGGTTCCATTTTAATTGAGCATCACTTTTTTAGCGTCCTGTTATAATACCAAATCGTCTTGTTTTGATGCCATCGTTCGTACGATTTTACTTTGCTAACTTCAGATTGAAAAGTGGTACGTACTAGAGAACTAAAATAATGCATAGGGAGTATTGCTTTAATTTCTTGCAACTTCATGCTTATTATGAGAATTCTTCATTGTTTAAATTTTCTTTTACTTTTGAAATGTGATAGAGAAAATAGAAAAGGGGAAAAGGTGGCATTATTTTAAAAAGAGGAAACTGGTGAATAAATATGTAATTATTACATACTAATAAATATAATAAATATCAATTATTTATTTGAATATAAGACAACGTTTAAATTGAAAATGATGCATAGAATTAATTTTTTTAATTGTAAAAGTTACAAAAGTTTGTAAAGTCGTTTTGAATTATTATTCAGTAATGAAAAATTCATATTACAATAATTGAAAAGTAATGAGGTGGATGTTCTTCCAAAGGTTCTTCCTGGTAGCCTAGGTGTTTAAATCACATATTTCTCGGGGAAGTAGGGTTAAGGACTGAAATTGGAGATATCCGGATGGCTTTTTAAAGGTCTTACTGTTTCAATGGTTAATCCTAGTAGTCTAGGTGTTTAAATCACATCTTTCTCGGGGAAGTAGGGTTAAGGACTGAAATTAGAGCTACCGGATGGCTTTTCACAATAAGTGTATTTGGATATTATTTTTTATCTTTAAAAAGCAATTTATTTACATAATAAAATCATGACAAATGTTTTCAATCGGTTTTTTTATCTAAGTGAATAGCTTTTATAAAATAAAAAATAATGTGCAAATACACTTACATTAAAAAACAGTTATTTTTTAAGTTATTTAAAAAAATAAAGTTTCGTCCTATGCAATTGGTACTATTGTTTGGCCCTCGGCGTGCAGACATCTTGGATTTCCCCCACCTAACCTGAAATACCTAATTTAGATATCATATTTTTATTATTAAAAAGCTATTTCAATCATAAAAACTTACGAGGAAAAATAATTTTTGTCTAAATAAAAAAATAAAGTTTTGTCCCATGCAATTGGTATTATTGTTTGGCCCTCGGTGTGCAGACATCTCGGAGTCTTGGATTTCGCCCACCCAAACCTGAAATACCTAATTACGACTTGTTACGATCCTGAAAATCCTGAATTTCATTTGACAGGTTTAGGTTAGGTTTATACCGGCGTGTTTACACGACGTGCTTGCGAGTTAGATTCACATCTCGTTGATTATTTGTATGTACTTAATTTAGTTAAAACTATAAACGATTATCATTAATTCCTTATAAATGTTTTTTGGAAATTATGCTTATTTTGTTAATTAAACTCGGAGCAAATGAACAGAGAAACTCGGAGAAAATCAACAGCGAAATGGCCAAAAGTAATAAGAGTTAAAAATCGAATCCACCATCAAAACTTTTAAAAGAAGAAGAAAGATTAAAAAAGAAAAAAAAAAGCTAAGGCGGCAAGAGAATGGCGTAAAAAAATTAATTAAAATGCCATTGAAAAGACTAAAGCTCAAATAAAGCAACATCTAAGGTAATTTAAGGTAACATTTAAGGTAACATCTAAGGTAATGTTGAGTACCTGGTTCAAAGAAACATAATCTCTAAATGAAATACATAATTTATTATTATATTGGTAATTTAAAAAATATTTTTCGATTTATTTCACTTATGAAAGTTATACAAATCTGTAAATTTAGTGGATTTTAAAGAATTTATTCCAAAGAGGTGAGGTATTTCGTAGGGTTTCTAAGATTTTTTATTTTTTCGAATTCAACCTGAATTCTTATCAATTTATCCTGCATTCTTTTAATTCTTTTGAATTTTCAAAATTCACTTGAATTCTTCTAAATTCACTCACTTCTACTTAATTCGATGGATTTTTTTGAATTTTTCAAAGTTTTTATTTAATAGATCCTGAGGATCAATTGACAATTCAATAATGATAGGACTTGAAATATTTTAAAGTCTTTTTTTTCAAATTCCTTGGCATTTTTAGGATCTTTAAAATATTTAAAAAGATTTTAAATATTTTTGGTTATTTTAAAAGATTACAAAGAAATTTTGAATGGATTCCAGTGATTTAATGCGATTTCGAAGGACTTGAAATATTTGAGGGTATTGTAAAAGATTCGCAGGCACTTTCACGAGCTTTAAAAAGTTTCAAGGGATTTCAAAAGATATCAAAGGATTTGAAATATTTTAGGAAATTTTAAAAGATCCCTAGAACTTTTTTTATTCACGTCAATAGTTTATAGAGATTTCAAAGACTTTTAATTATTTTAGGGTATTTTAAGAGATTCCAATGCATTTTCGAAAAATTTAAACAATTTCAAGGGATTTCCGATGGTTTTAATAATCACAGCCACACAAAAAAAATCTTTTTTCGGGTCTGGAGGTCAGACCATGCTTACTATATGTTTTTGGGATCGCTGAATCCGAATCCAAGGTCCAAAAAACCCCAGCACGCCAGGGTTCTGACATAACCTCAAAAAACCTCATAAAAATCTTTTTCCGGGTCTGGGTTTACTATATGTTTTTGGGATCGCTGAATCCGAATCCGAGGTTAAAACGACCCCAGCTCGTCAGGGTTCTGACATAACCTCAAAAAACCTCATAAAAAATATTTTTCCGTTTCTGGAGGTCAGACCACGTTTACTATATGTTTTTGGGGTCGCTGAATCCGAATCTGAGGTTAAAAAAACCCCAGCACGCCAGGGTTCTGACATAACCTCAAACAACCTCATAAAAATCTTTTTCCGGGTCTGGGTTTACTATATGTTTTTGGGATCGCTGAATCCGAATCCGAGGTTAAAAAGACCCCAGCTCGTCAGGGTTCTGACATAACCTCAACAAACCTCATAAAAAATATTTTTCCGTTTCTGGAGGTCAGACCACGTTTACTATATGTTTTTGGGGTCGCTGAATCCGAATCCGAGGTTAAAAAGACCCCAGCACGTCAGGGTTCTAACATAACCCCAAAAAACCAAATAAAAATCTTTTTCCGGGCCTGCAGGTCAGACCATGCTTACTATATGTTTTTGGGATCGCTGAATCCGAATCCGAGGTTAAAAAGAACTCAGATCGTCAGGGTTCTGACATAACCTCAAAAAACCTCACAAAAAATATTTTTCCGTTTCTGGAGGTCAGACCATGTTTACTATATGTCTTTGGGGTCGCTGAATCCGAATCCGAGGTCCAAAAAACCCAAGCACGTTAGGGTTCTGAGATAACCTCAAAAAACCTCATAAAATTTTTTTTTCGCGTCCGGGGGTCAGACCATGTTTATTATATGTTTTTGGGGTCACCGAAAAAATCGTATTTTTTTCACGTCCCTGACGTGCTGGAGTTTTTTACACTACGGATTCGGATTCAGTGCCCACAAAAACATGGAGTAAACATGCTCTGACCACCGGCCTCGGAAAAAAAAGTTTTATGAGGTTTTTTGAGGTTATGTCAAAACCCTGACTTGCTGGCATTTTTTCGACCTCGAATTCGGATTCCAGAAACATATAATAAACATGGTCTGACCCACGGACTCGGAAAAAATATTTTATGAGGATTTTTGAGGGTATGTCAGAACCCTGACGTGCTGGGATTTTTTGGACCTCGGATTTGGATTCAACGACCCCAAAAACATATAGTAAACATGGTGTGACCTCCAGACCCGGAAAACGATTTTTTATTAGGTTTTTTATGGTTATGTCAGAACGATGACGTGCTGGGATTTTTTGGACATCGGATTCGTATTCAGCGACCCCAAAAACATATAGTAAACATCGTCTGACCTCCAGACCGCAAAAAAGATTTTTTATGAGCTTTTTTGAGGTTATGTCAGAACCCTGACGTGCTGGGGTTTTTTGGACCTCGGATTCGGATACAGCGACCCCAGAAACATATAGTAAACATGGTCTGACCTCCAGACCACAAGATTCCAAGGGTTTTTATAAGGTTGATACATAATTTCGAATAATCATATTTACAAAGCAAAGCAATTTTATTTCTACCTAATTTTTAGTCTTTAAACTATTATTATTATTATTATTATTATAGATTAGCAGTTCGAACTCGAAAGTTCATTGCCTCATCTACCCGAGACCGCCACACATCTCTGTCTTGTGCATTCTCCATCCAGTTTAAGTAATCATGTCCTAGTTCTTTTAGATCATCCCTTAAATTTTTCTCCCATCTGTTTCTCGGTCTGCCTAGGGGTCTCTTACCAGTCGGTCTCCCTCTTAAATCTTGCGCCACTGTTCTTTCATTGCCCATTCTTGCTACATGCCCCGCCCATCTTAATTTACGCGCTTTCATTACTCTATTAATATTTGCTGACCCGTAGAGAGCGTGCAGCTCAT
>CAKNYM010049427.1:0-23433 GCA_932195095.1 Andricus curvator
TTTTGGAACTTATTAATTAGGGGTGGGTTTTTGGAATCCGGCCGAGACTTTTGGCCACCACCATTATTCGGGGGAGCAAAAAGGAGAATTTTTCAGTATGTCAGATACCTAAGATTTTATTAACTTCTGGCTGTTTTTGTCGATTTTCCGAACTTGCAAAAATCGGGTTTCTTCAGGGGTGTGTTTTTGAGATCCAGCCGAGATGTTTGGCCGCCGCCATCAGTCGGGGGATGATTTTTATGAATTTTCGGTGCTATAAAATAGCCGTAAATGTATTAACTTCGAACTGAATTGGACATTTTGTTGAGTTTTTGGAACTTATTAATTAGGGGTGGGTTTTTGGGGTCCGGCCGAGATGTTTGGCCACCACCATTATTCAGGGGAGTAAAAAGGAGAATTTTTGAGGATGTTAAATACCTTAGATTGTATTAACTTCTGCCTGTTTTTGTCGATTTTCCCAATTCGAAAAATCGTTTATCAATAGGGGTGGGTTTTTGGGGTGTGAGCGAGGTTTCTGAACATCAAAAAATTTCGTCTGGTGTTGAATGCTAACGGTCAGACTTATTACTTTGTTGAATATATATTAACTTTATCAACTTTGTAGTCGACTTTGCTGTGACACCTACGAAAATCACTTTAGGGGTGGTTACTCAACCCCCAAATGAAAAATTTGGCGATATTTTTGCATGAAATATATTTTTATATTGCCAAAAACAATTTCAGCAAAAAAAATTTCGTTAAAAAAATTTTTTTTTTCATCGTTCATATGAACGTTCAGAACTTTTTGGTCATAGTTAGTTTGTATCGAGATACAGGCAAGGAAAAACTATTCTCGTATTGAATGAGGAAATTTCATTGATTACTAGTCAAGGATTTCCTCATTCAAATCTGATCAGGAAATTCTAGTTAGGTTCTAACTAGGCACTACCTAGTTTCTCTAGTCTAGTTTTTCCCCATCTCAGCCCTACGAGTTACTTGAGAGTGTTAAGGAAAAACTAGACCAATTTCTACTAGGGTTTTTTCTACGATTTTATAATAAAAAGTTCAACAAAAATTTTCCTTGAATATCTTGAATTAAATTAATAATAATATATAATAAATATTATATATATAATATATATAATAAATAATATAAATAATTAATAATAAATAAAATAAAAAATTCTGAAAATATTGATATAGTACAATCTACGATAGGATAAAATAATAAATTGCTTACTTCTAATTTCAACGGACATAATGTTACATGAAGAAACCCAATATAAGGAAAATAATAATAATCGCAGTAATTATTGCCGTTTAAAGTTTTCCGAGAAGCTTTTCTAACCTCAAAGTAAAAGATCCAATTTCATTTTTCTCGACACTGGTTAATTATTTTTAATTACTATTGGGTCCTTCCATTCAGTACTAAATAACCTAAAACCCAATTTCTCATTTTTTGGAAATATGCAAAATTGTTGCTGCTATCGTCATTTGAAGTTGAAATGTCAGTTTTACGCTATTTCGAAGTCATAATTGGATTTTCAAATTTCTCGAAACTGCGTGATTTTTTTTCAAACAAACTTTTTGTAAATCAATTCGTCCATTCAATAGCTAGAATTCAAATTTTTAGTTTTTTCTCAAACTGCAAATTGACTCCACAATTAATGTTGAAAGATGTTAAAAGTCGATACGGACCCGAAATTTAACCTCGAAACGTGAACTGTTTCATTATTATCTCCAAACCGGATAGCTTTTTGTAAGCAAACTTTTTTTTAGTTCGATAGAGCATGAAAGTATCTCGAAAGCACTTTCTTCTTTTTTTCTTAAATGGTCCTGCTAAATTTAAAACATTTTTTTAGTCTCTCCTGAAAAAAGTGAAAAATGGCGCTTGACTCCTTCTGCATTTCTACCCTTCAACTATAAAAGTTCCGAAAAAATATTACGATAATTAGTGATAAATTTCAAAAATTTTCCAAAAATTAAGAAAAAAAACGACAAATTTATTATGTGTTCAACTTTAACCTTAAATAACTTTTGAAGGAGTGAATTCATGAAAAAATCATAGAAGACCTTTGTTGTAGAGCGTCGAATCCTCTACAAGAACGTGTTGGGCTTAGCAATTCATTAAGCCGTTCAAGAGTTACAAAATTCCAAATAAAAAAAAAAAAATCTGCCCGCTTCGCGGGCACATTCTCATCGCGCGCTTCGCGCGCGGCTCGCTTCGCTCGCAAGTTTGAGCGCGCCTAGGGCGCGCAACTGTTGGATCTCGCGCTTCGCGCTCGATCATATATTTATCTCGCGCTTCGCGCTCGATTATGTATTCACCTCGCGCTACGCGCTCGGGCGTATCTACATCGCGCTTTACGCTCGGTTGCTCTAGATTTTTCAACTTCGTGTTCGACTTCGATGAAAAGAAAAAGTTTGTTTGCAAATATTATAAAATTATCAAAACCTCTACATATTAAGTGATTGTTAAATTTGTTTTTATTTTAGACTGAAAAGGAACTTTATTTACTCAAGGTTCTATCGACCTTAAGGAACACATTCTCATCCAGACACTCGCGCTTCGCGCTCGATATTTGATTTGAAAATCATTTGAACCTTGCGTTCCACGCTCGGTTCTGTGCATTTGATTTTTCTATTTTCAATGCTGTTTTTTACGAATAAAACAAAAACTACGCGTCATATCAAAAAGTGAATGATGAGAAATTTGTAGATCTTTTTTGGGTGCACAATTTTGGTGAAATGATCTTTTCTCGTATCTTGCATAGTTTCACAGCAAAATGGAATTTTTGATTATTTTTTTGTGCGATCAAAATTTGAATTTTTTATTTTTCAAAAAATTCAAAAAGTTGTTATGAAAATATTATAGGGCGTTCAAAAAGCAACGTTTTTCTCCTCTTGACTTTTTTTCATATCGTGCGTTTTTCGGCTTAAAATGTACATTTTCGTTTGTTTTTTGGAATTTTGAAAATGCTATAACTCCAGTAATTTTTGTTTTATCACGAAAAGTCATTAGAATATTTTGTTCGTCATTTTGCGTACTACTAATAACCATACATAGAATTTTTAAATCTTCAAAAAAAGTGGTCTCAAAAATTTTCAAAATGTGCTCACTTTTTGAATTTTCATCCAAAATAGCTGGTTAACGAACTCGTTCTCTATTTTTCGGCCATAAAAAAGTGTGCCAAAGCTCAATCAAATCTGATCATTTTTTCGAAAGTTATCGTGGCTACAGACAGACAGACAGACAGACAGACAGACTACAGACAGACAGACACCTTGGTAAAAACCGTTTTTTCTGGCTCAGGGGGTCTCAAAACGTGGAGATTTGATGAAAACCGACTATGTCAAATTTTACATAAAACCAATACCTTCTCATTAGAATGAGAATGTAAAAATTTCACATGCTATTTAAATGGGAAATAGAAATTCGCGATGAGCGACCTCTAAATATTAATATTAAGAGCTCTGCTTTTAACAGGCATCTTTTTACACCTTTCCGGAAATTTTTATGTGGGGGTTTTGAAAAAAAAATAGTCGATTTTTTTGAACCAGCCTAATATATATATATATATATATATATGGACGAAGGACGAGCTCAGATCCCTCGATATCGGTGGTCGCGGAATACTGAATCTTGAATGTCTTCACAACAGGATTATTCTGAGTACAGCACATATGGTTGCAAATGTAAAAGACCCTCTTCTTAAAATGGTCAGCAAACACGAAGAAGTGGGCAAAGGGGCTTTTCTGTACAAAGCAGCGGAGGAGGCTGCTGAAACACTCGGCCTTAACTTCAATATCAGGGGTGAGCAAAATGCATCAAATCTTATCCATCTTGAATACTCACTCCTGAAGGCTCGGATTAAGAAAGCACAAGAGAAAAACTTCCACGAACAGCTCCTCGACAAGAGGATGCACGGCATCTTCCACAGGAATGTGGAAGATCAGTCGATGTCGTATGAACTAACATTTGCTTTCCTTAGATCACCCGGATTGAAGTCGGGCACGGAGGGCTTCATTTTGGCATGTCAAGACGGTGTCATTTCCACTCTAGCATACCGTCGCCACATTTTGAGCCAAGACATTCCCGATGACAGCTGCAGAACGTGTCATGCACACCCCGAGCATCTACACTGAGAAAACGATTTTTTTCATTCAAACAAAAAGATTTGTTTGAATACATTTTTTTGATTCAACACACCTTCTTTATTTCAATTAACAAAACATTTATTTAATTTCAATATATGGAAGATATTGAAGCTCATTAAATAAAACAAATTATTTGTTTGATAAGATTTGTTTGATTCAAATAAACGATTTCATTAAGTCAAACAAAAAATTTTTTTAAACGTTTTATACTTAAATTAAAGAACGTATTTATTTGATTAAAACAAATAATAGTTCTTCATTCATCCGCGTTAGTTTCGGGGCACTGCAGTACCACTTAGCTTTAGACATTCAAAATGGTGGTGAATCGTTGAATGTATCAGCGTCTTCGCTCGGAATGTGTAAGCTAAGCGAAGCCTTGAAAATTGGAAGTTTCATTGGGCCAGCTGGAAAAGGGTTGGTTTTCCACCAATTCCAGACCGTCGCCAGTTTTATTTTCGCGTAACTTCAGACATCTGTAAGAGAAATGGAAGTGTTCGTATTGCGAAAATTGCTCGAAACCTTGGACCTACCCAGCGATTTATTCGAAAATTTTGAAGATAAGTTATTTTCTTGCTATATTTTTAACCCTATGAAAAATATTTAAGGCTTTATTACATAAATAAATGCAATGTATAAATGCAATATAAATAATAATACAGAACGTATGCTCCAAATACCCGCTTTAACAAAACGATTGATATTGAAACAAGCAAATAATTTTATTGAAAGCAACAAATTCCTTTTTTAAATAAAATTCAACATTTATTTTAATCGAACAAAATCTGCGATTAATTTAACATAAAGAAATGTTTAATTTAAACAAGAGGTTTCTTTCATTCAAACAAAATATATATTCAAATCAAAAATATATAGTCAACCAAAAAATTTGTTTGAATCAAACATATATATGTTTGACTGTATAACAAAGAAAGAATATGTTTGATTCAAACATAATATATTTGATTCAAACCGATCTTTTTCTCAGTGTAGGATACATACTATCTAGTTGTCCAACTCATGCGGGAACGACCTACATCCAAAGGCACAATGCGGCACTAAGAGTGCTTTATTACCATCTCTGTCACTCTTATGGCATTAGCCCAAATACCTCTCCGCTAAACGCTCCTAGAGAAATAGAGTCAATTGTCGAAAATGAGAAGTGCCGCATATACTGGAACTTCATATTCTCGACATTTGTGCTGACAAAAACGTCACAGCCAAGGAGAACGAAAAGAAAGAGAGGTATAAAGACCTTATAAGGGAGTTGCGACGGTTATACCGGGAATATTCTGTTAAGCTAATCGTCTTGATCATCGGCGCTCTTGGAGGTGCCAAGGTTTCACTGGTTAATAGCCTGAAAAGCATCCCTGCGTGTCAACTAAATGCTGAGACACTTGCGGGGAAATGCAGAAGGCGGTCGTCCTTGGGTCGCTCCGTGTCCTCAGGGTGCACGAGACTTTTGCCGGATCATCGTATTGAGTTCGTCGCAGACTATAATCACCTATCTCACGGTCGCGAGACGTGGTTACAGCTGAAATTTTACCGCGATTTCGCTGGGAGCGGGTGCAATTTTTCAGATTAGCACCCGCTCCCGCCGAAATCCTGCGGTTGTCCTTATGACAAACTTTTAACTGTATATATAAAACAGTAAATGCGAATATAGGAAGAATGTCTTTCCTATCGTGTCTTGTAAACTTTACAGTCTTTTCTAGGGATTATAGAAACTTTCTTTTGGTATAAGTAGAATTATTTAATCATTTATTATTGTATTCCAATAAACTCAGTAACGTCACAGTTTCATATTGACAATAGTAATTCTTGAAATTGTGACGCTATATCCTGGCTTGCTATTGTCCTATCGCAAAAATAAGTATTATAATATCAAGTTTTTTTTTTATAATATTAAGTTTTATCACATCTTCAAGCGTATAAAGTTACGAGGAAAACTGTTTTCGTTGAAGATATTACTTAAGACTAGTTCAATATTTCTGTATTGTCAGTATTCCTATGTTGAACGCAAATTTTTTGAATAGAAGCTTTAAGATCAAATTCTATTTCATTCCTTTCGTCATGTATAGATGCAGTTTTGAGCGCAGTCATTTACATACAGGAAATTATGAATGGAATTTTTCTTTTAAATATTATCTTCTTTTAATTTAAAGTATTTTTTACACTACTTTTTTATTTTAGAAGCGAATATTTTTGACATATTTAAAAAGGCTACTGTTTGAATACTTTTTTTTATTTTTGAAGATACTTTTTTAGTTCCATAGAGTACTTCAAAGCCTGCGCAAAGATTCAGTCTAATTCGAGTAGATGGTAAGACAGAGGTAGCTAAATTGAAACTTACTCCCTTATTAAAAGAGCAAAATTACGACACACCGGATGTGGATGAAAAACGGTCTCGCTTACCTGGTCTGGTAACGACGGGAAACGTTATAATGACAAGTAGCTTCCGAGGTTTGAACCTCCATGGGTATACCAAGCTCTCTTCTTCGAATTTAATCGAGCGGAATGAGACAGAACCATATCTTGGCGATAATCGATTTCCTCAATATTAATTACACTGTCCGACATTTTTAGAGTTTTTTCTGTCCAATTAACAATTTGAGATTTTTATAGGATTTTTGTGATAATTACGAACTTGTTGACAAAAGTGGTCTAGAACGTCTCATTATTTTTTCATGCGCTTCAAAAAATGTCCAAAACACATTTTTTTTACTAAAAAGACGGTTCTCAACGTCTCCATGATAATGTCCTATAGATTTTAATTAGTATAATAGCTTTAAATTAAAAGTTTCAAATATTCATTTAAGTCTCATCGAAGATTTTAGCACGTTTCATTGTTTTTGTATGGGCTTCCAAACAGTGTCAAACACTGTAAAAACAAAGTATTATTTCAGGGCTAGCTTCAGCCATTACAATAATACTCAGAAAAACAATCTCGAGAGGTACTAAAATGAGACCACTGGTGGGATCCCAGAACCGTTTGTTTGCATCGAAAATAACAGCATGTGGTTATCTTATTCAAAAACAGGACATGAAAAAAATGATACCGTAAAAGAAGAGATCTCTAGTTTTTACAGTGAAAACGCTTTCTTTTTTTCCTTTTAAACCGATTTAATCAAAAACTTGACGTGCAAGAGCATTTTTGTCAACGAATTCGTAATCAAGACAAAAAATCCTGAATGAAGCACGTGGACTTTTTTAAAGGATCAAAATCTTGTCGGGCAGTGTTATTTAAAGTGATACTTGGCAATGTGCTTGACGTTCTGAACGTTCAAATGAACGAAATTTTTTACTGATGACTTTGTAAACCAGAAAAAGTGCTAAAATGTTTGTTCATTTATATTGGAAATAATTTATTATTGAAACAGAATTATAAAGCATATTTTAAATTGCAGTTGGAACAATATTTATCTGTAGAATAGAAATGAGGAAAAATATTTCGTTCATTTGAACGTTCGGAACTTCAGGTACATTACTTGGCATGCATTCAAAGGCTATTATTTTGTGGATTAAATAGCTTCCAGAGAAGTATTACAGTTTTGAAATTAATTGCCACGTAGACGGAGAAAAATCGAATTTAAAAACCTGGTGATCAGTGGTTGAAATCAGCTACTCAATGTAAGATAAATCAAGGAATTCATTTCCACGTGGAGTTACCGTATAAAGAGATTAATGTGCAAATATTAGGAATGGGTATTGGGTCAAACTCGGCGGTAGGCTAGCGAGCGCACTCAAATTGCGCCCGCTGTTAACCACCCTGCCAATCTGAAATCTGAATTGTGCCTGAGGTAAAAGTTGTAAAAGCAGGCAGTTTTCATCAAGCATGAATGGCGCCCAAGGTATCTTCAGGTGCTCCTCCCATGAAAATGGGACAAGGGGCAAAGAATCTTGAAATACTCCTCTCATGAAAAATAATGTGTGATTTCAAACTAATATTTGCACTTTCTGTTTCTTTACTATGTTTTAGCTAGAATGCAAAAGTGTAATACATTTTTTTTCTGCATTAAACCTATACTATTGTTATTATTATTGTTTGAGAATTTATGTGGCCAGGATGAGAAAAGGATGCATAGGGGAAGCGTAGATTAAAAATAGTATTTTAAATAATAAAAGTAACAAATTAAGTGCGTAACCAAACGTATTTTATTCAAGAAGGAAAATATTTAGTTATTTATTGTTGTCAGAGAATAAGAATACGAATAATTAACAATGAGAAGTTTTGTTTAAAAATGATTCAAGAATGTACTGACATTCATAAAAAATCACGTAGAATGTATAGTAGGTTCGTGAAGTTTTATCCCAAAATTTACGTTTTGCTGCTGTAACGGTAACATTTTATACTTCGACACTACCAAAAAACGTTTACAAACGATTTTCTCTTCTGTGAGATTAAAGCCTCATCTTCAAGAAAGAAGCTAATTAATTTAGCAACTCGCACAACCTGTGACACCAGCTGTCTTAGTAGCCTTACCGTTCCTTAAGTTCTTAATTATATACCGAATCTCAGATGCCCAGACTGTCTCAACCGGGTTTTCTAGTGTATCGTGTTCTATGTCGCAGTTGTGTTGTCCTATAGCTTCACCTCCCAATACTCCTTTAAAAGAGTCTCTCAAAGTGTCTAGTATCCCGTCTGTATCATAAAGCATTTCACTCTTGCTATTTATCATGCTGACTAACTACGTACTACTACTTCCTTTCATACTGATCAACGCGAATTTATAAAACAGTTTCTTGCTTCCTTCAAAATCAATTTGTATTTTCTTCATGTCCTTGACGTTCTGAACGTTCAAATGAACGAAATTTGTTACTGATGACTTTGTAAACCAGAAAAAGTGCTAAAATGTTTGTTGATTCATATAGGAAATAATTTGTTATTGAAACAGAATTATAAAGCATATTTTAAATTGCAGTTGGAACAATATTTATGTGTAGAATAGAAATGAGGAAAAATATTTCGTTCACTTGAACGTTCGGAACTTAAGGTACATATTTTCTTCTCTGCTTCTGTTTTGATTTGATATCTTTACTTTCTTTGACTAGTAGTTTTACTTTCCTCTTTTTGTCTCTGTAATCATTTTCAAGTATATTTCTCTCCTCATCGCTAAGGCCTGTAATGCTCAACTTTCTTAGATAAGTTTGTTTCTTTTTGTGGATGGCTGTGCGGATTTCATCATTCCACCACGCATCACCAGACATTCTTCCTACGAACGTAGTAATACACTTCGGTCGCACTTCTAACAGTGATATCTCGGAACATAGGCCATGCGCCCACTATATCTTTATTGCGTATTAGCGTCTTCCAAGTTGCCTTATCTATGCGATGGTATAATAATTATAATAATAAATAAAATAAATAAATAATAATAACCAAGGAAGACTAGAAACTACATCATCGCGTCACAATCAGGATTTTCAACTCATAGGCGGAAATACCATCCAACATGTTGGTATTGGAGAAACATGTACATATCTTGGAATACCGCAAGCGGAAACCCAAGATGTGTGTGTGTGCTAAAAACGGCCCTTGGAAAAAGGTATCGCCAAATTCTCAGAAAAATTTGGGCTTCCGAATTATCTGAAAAGAATAAGATCCAGGCGACCAATATGCTGGCCGTTCCTATACAGCTTACGTTTGGTGCAGTAAAATGGAACGTCGATGAGTTGAAGCAACTTGACCGAAGCACACGCAAGATGATGACAATCCATCGAAGTCATCATCCTAGATCTTCCGTACCTCGAATATACCTCCCTCGAGATAAAGGGGGTAGAGGCTTGCTGAGCTTAGAATGTCTTCATCGCAGAACGGTTCTGGCTACAGCAATACAATATTGTGTGTAGTGTATTTGTGCGCGTCCTTAAGATGCATCGATTGACCTATTGTTGAACCTTTTATGACTCACCAGTACAGATTTATCAAGTTTCAAAAAAAGTTGGTGTATTTTGTTCATATGAGAAAAACTTTGCTCATATTAGGAATACTACAGTACTGTATGTGAGATGTTTCTTCGCGCCTTCGAAACGCATCGATTGCCTAAATCATGAACGGTTCATGACCTACCGTAAGCTACCAATATCGTTTTTAAATCTTTTAAGAAAATTATTTTCCTTGTTTATAAGATGAGTTTTTTATATTGGGAATATAACAGTACTGTGTTTGATGTAATTGTTCACGTCTTTGAGATGCGTGGATTGATCCATTGACGAACTTTCGATGACTATTCTTGATTAATCAAAGCTAGTCGTACTTGGAAAATTTAAAAAAAAGTTACATTGTTTGTATTTGGTTTTAATTTGGAATATAACACTACCGAAAGTTCAAAAGATGTTTATTGTAACAGCATACATCAATTGACATTTTGGTGGGCTCTCTGATTTTCTGAAAATAAGATTTTCGGTAAGACAGAAACATAAGCTTGAAAAATATTGAAAGTATCCATTGTTTTTTTTTTAAGGGAGTTGTAGCGCTACGTAGCTAGTAAAAATGAAAAATGTCTTGCATTTGACTTCCGAGGTACCTGATGTGGCAACGTCGCCTCGCGCGTGTAAGTGTGTGTGTACATAGACGTCAATCATATGTTGCGTTTTATTCAGACTGATCTTCACCTACAATACTACAGGGTATCGCGGTGTTGCCACATCTGCTACGTAATGGCAAATACATCGTAAAACTTCGATGGTTTCAACGTAAAATTAATTTTTTGTAGCATTTGCGAGTATCCTTCGGACAATATTAAAGAGTGAAAATGTTCACTACATATTTTTTTACTATTACAAGTTGTTTCATGAAAATCTGTTTGTCAATTACAAAATGGCGAGTAATTCAATGACGTAAAATGTTAGGATGCCATAAGAACACATGTTAAAAGCCCGATTCCAAAATTATTAATTTCTCTTTACATAGGTACCCTAGGCTCATGAAAATTCAACTGCATGTCTTAAGGGCATGCTCTTCGGTGATCACGTGACCAACCCAGTCCTTGGTTATGAAATTTTTTTCGGTGTTCACCATGTCCAAACGCAATGATATATCGCTCTCAAAATTTGGAATATGGGAAATGAGACAATAAATTGCGTTTGTATATTTAGTTTCAGTAATAATTTTGAAAAAAATTATCCATGTGAAAAATAATGTGTACAATTTCATAACCAAGCTTGGTCATGTGATATCTACTTTACCGACGTTGAAAGTTTCTTTTTTTCTCCGCTAGAAATTGCTAAAAATGCTCCAAAAACAATGACAGGTTACGTGTGTGCAGATACTTATTTTTTGATTTGCAGCAAATGTGCAAATGTTATTGTTTATATTGATTTTTTTAAATGTTTAGACGATTTAGTCCAAAATTTGTGTCAGTTATCGACATACGCGAATCAAAAAATCTGAAATGCATCAAACCAAACATTACCTACAAAGTGCTCGACTCGAGTGGTAATATCCTATTTTATCAATTTATAAATAAACTTTCTCTGAAATTATAAACATATTGATGTATACAAACGTTCTTTAGTGCTTTTCATTCAATCGTTCAAATTCTAAACACGATATCTCAATCCGTGTGGACGTAGTGAGCACCAAAAAATATGAAAATAATTTCACACATTTATTTTTTACATGGATAATTTTTTTCAAAATTATTACTCAAACTAAATATACAAACGCAATTTATTGTCTCATTTCCTATATTCCAAATTTTGAGAGCGATATATCATTGCGTTTGGACATGGTGAACACCAAAAAAAATTTTCATAACCGAGGACTGGTTTGGTCACGTGGTCACCGTAGAGCATGCCCTTAAACACCATTACGAAGTGATATGCAAAGTTTTATCAAAATCTGTTTGTCAATTCGTTTTTGGCTACAACTCCCTTAATATAAGGAAAAACCTACCTCTACGAGGAAGAAAATTCATGTAAGAAAGAAAATTCATGTGATACCTGTGAGGAAGCAAAATGCTCATAAAAAGAGCACAAATAAATACACATACAGTCAATACATCCATAGTACTACGCAGCTGAATTTTTTGTTTCATGTAATGTTTTTTTATACTGAAAGATCATTTTCAAACATTTTTTAAGCTTTTCATAAATTTAAAACATGAAAAAATGTACTGTCAAATAATTAGGAATGACAACTATGTAAAGCCTATTTCGTTTTTCCCCCACTCTACTCTGAAAATAAATATATATAATTTAAAAAAAGGGTTAAACAACCACCGCAGGGTTCCACTGAGAGCAACTGCCATCTAAAAAATGTCACCGGCTCCCAGTACAACCGCGGTAAATCACACATATGGCCACGTCTCACAACCGTGAGATGGGTGGTCACAGGGCACGATGAAATCTCGACAGCTTTCTGCATCCATCTCGCAAGTGCTTTGGCATATTTTTGGCTCGCGGGTATGGCTTTAAGGTTACGAACCAGTGATAGTTTCGCACCTCCGAGAGCACCTATTACAAGGACAATTATTTGTACCGAATATTTTGGGTACAGTCGTTGCAGCTCTCTTGTAAGGTCTTGATACCTCTCCTCCTTTTCTTTCTCCTTGGCAGTGATATTGTATTCGGACGGAGCCGAGAATTCCATCACGAATATAGTTCGTTTCTCGAAGTCTTGAAGAACGATGTCAGGCCTCGAGTGCGCAACGGAGACTGCTGCCCGAAAATCGTAGTTCCAGAAAATTTGGCACTTCTCGTTTCGGACAATCAACTCTATCTCCCTTGGAGCGTTCGGCAGGGCACGGTCGCGTCCTACACCGTAAGAGCGACAAAGATGGTAATAAAGCACTCTTAGGGCCGCATTATGTCGATAGGTATATGTGGTTCTTGCTTGGGTTGGACACCCCGATAGTATGTGTTCTAGTTACTCGGCATGTGCATGACACGCTCTGCACCTATCACTGGGGACTTCTTGACATAATATGCGGTCAAGGTATGCTAAGGTGGAAATGACACCGTCCTGGCATGCGAAAATAAAACCCTCTGTACCTGAATTAAGCCCTGGTGATATGAGGAAAGCAAAAGTTTGCTTTTTTACTTTTCGACAAGGACTTTTTCTACATTTCTGTGAAAGTTTCCGTGCATTTTCTTGTCGAGTAGCTCTTGGTGAAATTTTTCAACCTCTGCTTTCTTTACTTCGGCTTTGGAGTAATGCACTTTCCTCACTTCTGATGTTAAAATTCAGGCCAAGGGTCTCGGCCGCTTGCTCCGCGGCTTTGTAAAGGAACGCTCCTTCGCCAATCATCTCGTGGTTCCTGACCATCGTTAGGAGAGGATTTCTGCCATTCGCAACGATGTAAGCTGTACTTAGAACAATTCGGTTATGAAGACACTGGAGATTCAGAAGTCCGCCTTGGCGGCGTGAAATGTATAATCGCGGAACTGACGAATTGATATGCAAGCTTTTATGCATATGCATGATCTTACGTGTGGTGATATCAAGGGCCTTAAGCTCGTTCTTCGTCCATTGAACCACCCCAGACGAGTAGAGTAGAACCGGGACGGCAAGCATGTTAGTCGCAGATACCTTGCCCAACGCCGACAGATTGGAAGACCAAATCTGTCGAAGAAGATGCTGCTTATATCTGCTTCGGAGAGACTCCTTCACTGATGTTACGTCCTGAATGCGGCTTTGAGGCACGCCCAGGTATGTATAGGTCTCTCCAGTACTAAGATGTCTCTTTCCTTTCTTCAGATTAATTTTGGCACACTTTTCCAATCCAAAGTCCATCCCAATCTCTCCTGTGTACTTCTTGACGATATTTATAGCAGTTTGAAGTCTGCTTTTATGAGAGGCATAGATCTTCAGGTCATCCATATAAAATACATGAGTGTAGAGGCAGAAATGTGATGCAAAAAAGCAAAGGGCTCATTGTATCACCCTAAAAGACGCTCCTCTGGAAGGTGACGTTGTTCGTTGTCACACGATAATTTCTAGATGAGATAGTAAATCTAGTTTTCCAAAGTGGCATCAATCTCTCTATGCATCTCACTATGTGTGGATGCACCTTCAAGCTTTACAACAGACAGATGATAAGTCTATGAGACGTTGAATCGAAAGTTTTCCGGTATTCAATCCAGGCCATTGACAGAACGCGCTGATGGGCTGCAGCGACAGCCTTTCTTCGAGCCACGTTGTTCGTACATCTCTCCACACAGACTCAATTCTTCGAACAATCCTGTTGTTTAGGACAGCTGTAAAGATTTTATACGGAGTGTTTCAACAAGTTATTCGCCTGTAATTCTCTGGGTTGGACAAGTTGCCTTTTTTCGGTAGCAGTATAGTGCGTCCTAACACCAGCCACTGCGGAATGGGCGTCTCCGACTTTAAATATGAGGTGAATATACGGGCCAAATGTTGGTGTGTAGAAGTAAATTTCTTCCACCAGAAGTTCTTGATACAATCTGGTCCAGCAGCGGAAAAGTTCTTCGTGCTTTTTTCACCTCTTCGGCAGTGATTGATGCACATTCCTCCTCAGATTTTATGAGGTTGTCGCAAAACTCCTTGAAGCGGATGATATTGTCAGTATCTTCTTTCAACTTTAGTGTTTTCGGGATCTTGTATACCTCTCTCCAAAAAGTCTCTGCCTCCTTGGGCTTGCGTGGATTTTTGACAAAAAAAGGGAGATCGCTGAAGAGACGCGATGGGCAAGCGAGAAATTGTTGATTCTCCCTGATCCATCTCTCCCTCTTCTGTATTGTCCTCCTTGCGTCAGATAACAGCCGTATTTTGTGAACAATATGCTGCTTGATTGTCAGCAGCTTTGACTTGTTCAGTGTGTGATTCAAGATCCTCAGTTCTTGGTCGAACTGTCGAACCCTTTCCGTGAACGGTCTACCAGATGTTATGTAGTCTTAACACGGGACGCATTCTGTCTTGCCCATCCAATCTTCTTGTTCCGTTGATGCAAGCGTCTTTTGGTCTTTTGATCCATCGTCGGTTTTAGCCTTCGATTTGAATCAGCCAAAGCTCTCGCAGCAACATAAACTGAGCAATTGATGGTCCAGAGGTCGGAAGGTTTGGCATACATGTAAGAATTGTATTTTGTAGTTGAGGTATTTTGTGTATTTTATTGAAGATACTTTCTAATATTATAAATCCCTAGATTGTATAATAAATCTAGGAATTTCATGGTCAAAGAGTGGCACAGGTGGTACATAAGGATGCGCGGTAGATGAATACGACATGTAGGGATGCGCAGTAGGTATTTATGGAACCTGGAGATGCGCAGTACGTACTTATGGGACATAGATTGACGCAGTACACTTTTGTGGTGAAATAGGATGCGCAGTAGAGCTCTAAAGTACTCAGGGCTGCTCAATAGAGACATATGGTACATAAGACTGTCCAGTAGATACCAATTATATGTGAGGATGCGCATTATGTATTTATCGGGCATAGAGATGCGCAGTAGGCATTTTTGAAACATACAACTGCGCATTACACTTTTGTGGTAAACTAGGATGCGCAGTAGAGTCCTGTAGTGCGAAGGGCTACACAGTAGAGATTTACGATATGTAAGGATACGCAGTGGAATTTTGCAGTGCTTACCGCTGCGCGGCAAACATATATTGTACATCATTCTGCGCAGTAGAGCTCTGCAGTGCTCAGGGCTTCGCAGTAGAGACATATCGTAAATAAGACTGTGCAGTAGATACCTACGATACATAGAGATGCGCAGTAGGTATTTATGGGACATAGAACTGCGCAGTATGTATTTATGGGACAGAGTGCGGCGCAGTACACTCTTGTGATAAATTAGGCTGCTCCGTAGATATCTAAGATATGTAGGGATGAGGAGTAGGTATTTATAGGACATAGAGCCGAGCAGTAGTTATTTATGGGACATAGAGCTGCTCAGTATACTTTAGTGGTAAATTAGGCTACGCAATAAAGACGTATAGTACGTAAGGCTGCGCAGTAGATACCTACGATATACAGGGATACGCAGTAGGTATTTTTAGGACGTAGATCTGCGCAGTACGTATTTATGGGACATAAAGATGCGCAGTAGGCATTTATGGAACAGTAGATAATTTGTTGGACATAGAGCGAGGCCCTGCACACTATAGGACTACTGCGCAGCTTAATATACTACATACGGGTACTGCGCATCTCTATGCACTGCATAACTGCACTACGCTAAGTTCTGCAGGACTTACTGCGCAGCTCTACGCATTAAAAATAGCTATTGTGCATTCCTGCACATGGTAAAACTCTAATGCGCAGCTTAATGCACCACATAATGGTACTGCGCATCTCTATGTGATGCAAGACTTCATTGCGCATCTGTACGAACCATATATCTCCATTGCGCCCGCCTTTGTACTGCAGGACTGTACTGCGAAACTGTACGAGCCATGCATCTCTACTGCGCAGCTTAATGTACTACACAATTGTACTGAGCGGTTCTATGTATCATAAGTCTCGACTCCGCGGCCCTGCATTTTGTAGGTCTTTACTGTGCACATTTGTGTACCATACGTGTCTGATGTGTACCCCCACGCACTGCAGCACGTACTGCGCAGCTCTATGCATTATAAATATGTACTGTGTAACTCTACACATTATATGACTCTACTGTGCATCTTAATGTACTACGTAAGGATACTGCGCAGCTCTGTGTACTGCAAGATTGCACTGTACATCTGTACGAGCCATGTATCTCTACTGCACACCCTTAAATGTCGGAGGTCTCTAATGCGCAGCCTTGCGTACAGTATATATCTACTGCGCACCCCTACATGTAGTAGATCTTGACTCTGCACAGTTGTGCACCACACGTGTCTGATGTGCATCCCCACGCTTTGCAGAACTTACTGCGCAGCTCTACGCATTTTAAATCTAATACGCAGCCCTGTGCACTGCAGGACTATACTGCGCAGCTGAATGCACCACATAAGGGTACTGCGCAGCTTTATGTACCGTATTGTAAGATTTTACTTCCCCCCTTCCCTCAAATTGACTTCCGCTCTTCCCTCTCCAAACCCCTCTCCTAGCCGCCACTTACCCCCCCTCCTCTCATCATCAATCTCTCCTCTCTCTTTCTCCATACTCTCTCCTCTCTCTTTCTCCCTACTCTCTCCTCTCTTTGTCACTCTTTTGCACTCCCACCCTCTGATCATAAAATTCCTAGACTTCTTATATACTCTAGGGATTTGTAATATAATTTTTATATGCTGATATTAGAAAGTATCTTCAAGAAAATACACAGAATACCTCAACTACAAAATACAATTCTTACATGTATTTCAAATAATATTTCAAAATGGAGAGTTCCGGTTGGCACGCGAATGTGATAGCACGCGTGGAAACCCCAAGTTAGATTTTCGGTAGTTTTTGCGGAAGTTAGTACGATTCTGAAGCTAGAAAGCTGATCCAACGGTAGCTGTAAAGCTAGAAATCCGAGGGAAGTGTTATCCAAAGTTGGGATTTAGTAGAAGCAGTGAATTTTTTCTGATTTTGTTGTGGGCATTGTGTGGTTCAGACAGTGAGGTTATGGAAGAAAACGGAAATGGAAGTTCTAAAGAACACACCAAGGGGGCAGCACGAAACGGTTGGCCTGTTCTGGATGACAACAGCGATGTACAGGGGGAGTTGGAGGAAACAGAATGGTAGATGACAGCTGAGGGCACTGAAATGGAAGGTCTAACGAAAGAAAAGAAGGGGTAGGCCGAAGAAAGAGGATAAAAACAAATTGGCGGATGTCAAAAGTGCGGAAAAAATGGACAAATTCATAATAAAGAATAATGAATTGACCTTTGGGGTGAGTTTAAAAGAGGCGGCTTTTGGCAAAAGCAAAAAACTTAACAGAACTCCAAATGGTTCACCGATGCGGTCTCATGGGGAGAACAACAAAGATAAAAAAGTGAGTAGAAATTATTTAGGCGGCTAAGAAGATGAAAGGGCCCAAGACGGGGATGGAAGTGAGCAGCGAAACGAAGTGAATTTAAAAGTGGGGGCAGAGGGCCTTAACAAGGAAGTGTTGGACATAGGCGTTCAGCCAGCAGTTGTGCCAAATATTACAAGCAGTGCAACCATTTCTACTGTCCAGGATCAAGTTGAGAATATCAGTGCGACAGGAAGGAAAGAGTCAGAGGAAATTTTTGGGGGAGTTTTGGACAAGTGGTGGAATGAAAAAGGAAAATTAGAGGTCGGGATAGTTTCGGAAGAAATAGGAAATGTGAAGAAACTTGTAGAGGAAATCACAGTCAGCGGGGACAAATGGAATCCTGCACTTATGACTATAGAAAAATCAAGACAGAAGGAGGAAAAATGGAACAACGAAAAACATTTATTGAATGAGGAAATAAGGGATCTAAAGAAAACAGTAAATGAACAGAAGGATAAAATTTCGCGGCTCAAGTTGGCAGAAAATAAAGAAAATACAGGGCCACATGAAACGAGCCGCAGAGAAAAGATTTCAGAATGTCCAGAAATTCCACAATTGCAAGTGCAAGAACAGGAACAAGAGACCGCGCAACAAGAAGGAGTAGACAGTTGTATGGGAGGTTTTGAAGATTTCGAAAGGCTTGCTGAAAAAGATGAAAATTCTATTCCAAGTAAGGGTCGACCAGAACTACTCAATGTCGAAGAATTGAAGTGGGAACTAGAGGAGACAAAAAAACGGAAGAACTTTATAAAGGTTAGAGGTTTCAGGACAGTGGATAAAACCTAGACAAAGAGATACACGGTGTAATAAGCGAAAGGACTGGAGTCGAAATTCGCATTAAGGAATTGAGAGTGATCGGAGGGGGAACCCTGGTGAAGTTAGATTCCTGGAATACTAAGAAAAGACTGATGGAGAGAAAGAAGAGATTTAAAGGGACGAAAATCATCATAGAAGACGACCTGACGGAAAGACAATCAGAAGTGCAGAGATGGATAGAGGGGCAAGTATGGGAAGCTGAAAAGAAAGGGAAGCAAGCAATGAAGATGACAAGAGATTCTTGCGATAACAATAAAATCACAATGAATTGTAAGATAATAGGTGTCTTTGCAGTAGAGTGAAATATTGCACTATGTAGAATCACGAAAACGAACAAATGAATATCGCAAAGTGAAATGGCGCTAGAACAACAATTATGTTCGATTTAAAATTACGAACAGTGATTTTGGCTATTTTCAACGAATAGGCTAATTTTTTTTCATAGAATTAACCAAGAATATATTCCTGAATAATTTTTTCTATGTTGCTATGAAAAGTCTTTCTGATGACTTTTTTTCTATGTTGCTTTGTAAATTTGCAAGAAGTAATAATGATTTAAACCATTTTCATTAAAAAAATTAGAATTTGGCTATGTTTTAACAAATAGGCTACATTTTTTTACAGAATTGACTAAGAATATCATTCCGATGACTTTTTTTATATGATACTTCGTAAATTCTCAAATATTATTAAATATTTAAGCAATTTTTATAAACAAATAGAGAGTTCAGCTGTTTTGAAACTAATAGGCTCAATTTTGTTACGGAAGCAAGAAAGTACGTATTTCCAATTAGACTTTCCTACATTACTTGTCACATTTACAATCATTATTATTTATTTAAACAATTTGCATAAACAAATTCAGAGTTGGGTTATTTATCAACGAATATGCTACATTTTTTACCGAATTAACTAAGAATATCCTTCCGATAACTTTTTTCTGTGATACTTTGTAAATTCCCAAGTATTATTAATTATTTAAACAATTTTTATCAGCAATTTGGAGGCAACTAAGAATGTCTTTTCGAGGTATGTATTTTAAATAAGAATTTCGTACATTACTTTGCACATTCACAATAATTATTTATTATTTAAATATTTTTCATAAACATTCAGAGTTTGGGTATTTTTCAAGGAATAGACACAATTTGTTTACGGAGTCAACGAAGATTGTCTTTCCGATGCTCTTTTCTTTGTTGTTTTGTAAATTTACAAGAATTATTAATTATATAAACAACTTTCATAAAAAAATTAGAATTCGGCTATTTTTCAACGAATAGGGTGAATTTTTTACAGAATTAACTAACAATATCTTTCCGATGACTTCTTTCTATTATGCTCTTCAAATTTCCAAGATTTATTAATTATTTAAAATAATTTCATGAGCAAATTAAGAGTTTGGCAATTTTTTGAAGAAACCCTCCCATCAAACCTCCTGCTCGACATTAGTTAAAACCGAGGTTAAAATGCAGCGAATACACAACTCGGTCGTGTACAACGTACATGGTGTACGTCACAGATGGTCATCCATCCGAGTGCTATGCGTGCTCGAAATGACTTGACATCTCGAATCTTCTCGAGTCGAGATCATTTACTATGAAAATTTGTACGCGCCGACATTTTATAGGTTTTTTTCCAAAGTTGCATGAAAACGTTTAGAGTTGCACAATTATTTATTCTGCATCGTGAGAGGGTATCCATGCGAAGCCGTGTACAAATCAAAATTATTGAAGTCAAAATTAATTTCATGGTATTTTATTAAACTTAATTTCCAAATAAAATAATTACATGTAAATAAATTGGTCGCGTGTGGAGCGCGCGTATGAGGCTCTATTTTTTGTTTAAAATTCAACTATTTTTTTGAACATTTGCCTTTTTTATAGTAAATTCATACTTTTTGGTAAAAAAAGTCATCTTTCTTTCCTGAAAATTAAGTTTTTTTTATATATATTCAACTGCCTCGAAAAGAATCGTCTTTTTAATTTGAAAATTCAAAGGTTTTGTGTTGAAAATTCAATTTTTTGTTGAAAATTTGTCTCGTTTGCTAGATAATAATCCATCTTTCTTGTTTGAAAATTCATGTGTTTTGTTGAAAAGTCGTATTTTTTGTAGAAGATTTATATTCTTGGTTAAAGTTGCTGTTTTTGTTTAAAAATTCGTATATTTTATTAAAAATTCACTCTTTTGGGAGATATTTCATCTTTTTTGGTTAAAGTGACAACTGTTCCGTTAAAAATTAATAATCTGTTTTGGTCGAGGATTCAACTATCTTGTTGAATATTCTTTTTTTTTCGTCGAGAAGTTGTCTTTTTTGGTTAAAAATTATTCAACTACTTGGTGGAAAGTTGAACAGCTTTGTTAAACTACTTTGTTAACTATTCAATTTTTGGTTAAAAATTTATTATTTTTAGTAGAAAATTCATCCTTTATTTGTTTGAGAATTCATGAATTTTGTCGAAAAGTCGTTGTTTTTAGTAGAAAAATAATCTTCTTGGTTAAAAAACCATCTTTATTTTTAAAACTTCATCTTTATGATTAAAAATTTATCTATTTTGTTAAAAATTCTTTTTTTTATGTTAGAAAATTAATGATTTTGACTACTCCAATTATCTGATATCGAATAATTTTTATTCGACTCCCTATAAAAATTATCCGTCGACGGATTACTGTAGTTTTCAATTGTTTGCGACGGTTTTATCCAACTTTACATGAAAAATAACGCTCGGAATAAGAGTGAATGTATCCTGAGGTAATCAAAATAATTTTATGTATTTTAAAAAGATTCCTCACTTTTCTTCTTACTTCATTTTCATAATACACGGACCAATAGATATAGCATTTTTCTGATTTGAAGTAAATGTAACGTTATTGATTTAAAACGAAATCCGTCTCATTGCCCATGTTACTTTGGGCATTTAGCTGCATGTAGACGGCTAAATGCCACCTTGGATTCAGGGACTTAGACGAAAGGGTTAGATTGCAGAATAGGGGCGTCACCTCTATTTTGACTGAAAAAAATTTTTTTTTCGACAACAAATTATTGGAATGTTTAATTAAAGTATAAATGAAGGGATTTGATAAGGCAAAAGTTTAAAATTATTATTATTTTTCTCAGTAGGATGTGTCAAATATGGGTCTGTCACGATATGGGAATCGTCGTATTTACCTCATCGTTTAGGTGCTTTTAGACTTCCGTACGACCAGAAAAACGCTACATGATTAAAATTTATTCGTTTTTCAATAAATCCAAATATATTTTCATATTCTTTTATGCCGACATAAGGTGTTATGTCGACAAAAAAAAGGAGTACTTCACGCACATCACCTGTCACTTGCGACGGGAGGACGCCATCTTGGCTACTGATGGCAATCGAGATATGTATCGATATGTATCGGAATCGATAGTTGCGTTAACGTATTTTCAAAAATTGCGAATATTATCATTGGCTTTCGAACCACGGATGCAAGAGAATTGTTTACAATATTTGTCGCATTGTAAGATGTCGCAAATGTGGGATTTCGAACGCATTGTTGATTTGAAGGGATTATCTCCTTTGGAGATGATTAAATTCCTCCAAAACCTCGGTTTAATTGCCAAAAGTATGACGTGCGAGTGCGGAAAGGAAATGAATTTCAATAAAGAAAGTGATTCAATTGATCACTTCAAATGGCGGTGTGTCGAAAAGACATGCAATAAAAAAAGATCGGTACGTACGGGGACTTGGTTCGAGAAGTCGAAGCTGGGGTTCTACGACATTCTCAAAATTACATATTTTTGGTCAAACCGGTACCAGCAAAGAATTGCTCGTCATGAAACAAAAATGTCCCAACACACAATTTGTGATTGGTACAATTTTTGTCGTGAAGTGAGTATCGAAGTAGTTTCCGCGGAAAATCAACAAATCGGTGGAGTTGGCCGCATTGTTGAAATTGACGAATCGAAATTCGGAAAACGAAAATATAATCGCGGAAAACACGTCGAAGGCGATTGGGTTTTCGGCGGAGTCGAACGTGGAAGCAATAAATGTTTTTTGAGAATTGTCAAGGATAGATCAGCGGAAACTTTTTTGAAAATCATCCAGGAATGCATTGTACCGGGAACTACGATTATCAGCGATTGCTGGAAATCATATAGTTCGCTTGAAAGGAAGGGATTCCAACATTTTTAAGTGAACCATTCGGTGTGTTTCAAAGATCCCGAAACCGGCGCACATTCCAACACCATCGAGGGCACGTGGTCGTGTGTGAAACGCATGTTTCCAGATGCCCATCGAAGTCGAAATATGTTTGATTCATATTTGGCGCAATTCATGTACGTCCGAATTCGCCAAGATGAACCATGCAAATTCGGCGCATTCCTGAATGATATTACCAAAGTTTACCCCATATAAGTACTCCGGTAACATACCGATTTTTTCCTTCTCGTCGCTTTAATTTAAATTTATTTACCTTTCCAAATTCCACCACACTCAGGCAAAAACCAAAATCGGCCCTTTTCAGGGCCCACAAAAAATCCCCCCATGAGACGCTGGAAAAGAGGTAGGGGTTTGACCAACATTATTTTTGTGACCAGTCAAAGGGGTGC
>CAKNYM010049427.1:24421-49201 GCA_932195095.1 Andricus curvator
AAGGGGTAGGGGTTTGACCAACATTATTTTTGTGACCAGTCAAAGGGGTGCCTTCCCGCCCCCATGAGACGTTGGAAAAGGGGTAGGGGTTTGACCAACATAATTTTTGTGACCAGTCAAAAGGGTGCCTTCCCGCCCCCACGAGACGTTGGAAAAGGGGTAGGGATGTGACCAACATTATTTCTGTGACCATTCAAAGGAGTGCCTTCCCGCCCCCACGAAACGTTGGAAAAGGGGTAGGGGTGTGACCAAAATTATTTTTGTGACCGGGTAAAAGGGTGCCTTCCTGCTCCCATGAATCGTTACTCGTGATATATAAATAATAATTATTAGCTATTATTTACCCATTATTTATAAGTATTACCTATTATTACCTAATAAATAATAAATATATATATATATATATATATATGCGGGTGCAATTTTTCAGATTAGCACCTGCTCCCGGCGAAATCCTGCGGTTGTCCTTATGACAAACTTTTAACTATATATCAAATATAAATAAAAAATAAAGTACATTAAACAAAGAAAATCCAAAAAAGACAATAAAAAGCCAGATACTACCTCTTCCTCAAGTTACGTTTTTACAACATTTTTTTCTAATAATTATCAATGTACGAAAAATATAAATTCAAATTGTGTATCGATACGAATCAAGATCGATACATATCTCGATTGCCATCAATAGCCAAGATGGCGTCCTCCCGGCGCAAGTGACAGGTGATGTGCGTGAAGCACTCCTTTTTTTGTCGACATAACACCTTATGCCGGCATAAAAGAATATGCAAATATATTTTGATTGATTTAAAAACGAATAAATTTTAATTATGTACCGTTTTTCTGGCCGTACGGAAGTCTAAAAGCACCTAAACGATGAGGTAAATACGATCATTCCCATATCGTGACAGACCCATATTTGACACATCCTACTGAGAAAAATAATAATAATTTTAAGTTTTTGCCTCGTCAAATCCCTTCATTTATAGTCTAATTTAACATTCCAATAGTTTGTTGCCGAAAAAAAAAATTTTTCCAGCCGAAACAAGGGTGACGCCCCTATTCTGCAATTGCACCGACGAAAGAAAGGTAGACGCAGGTAGATTCGTCTATTTGCCGGAATTTGGCCTATTGCCCAGGCATTAGGCTAAATGCCGTATTCTGCTAAATGCCTACGATATATATGTATATAAGAGCAGCAGCAGTCGATGCTTAGTTCTCTGGTCCACCTCTTCCTACCATTCACTTCAGGTTTCTACATTTCAAGGTCATGTCGGAGTTGAACTTGATCCCTGGCAATCCAGCTGAACCATTCAGTGGTGTAGTTTCGTGGGGAGTGCATGCGGAGATGTGCAATTGAACACGCGCGTGCCTACCTTTGCAGAGGCCCAGGCTAGGTGCTACGGCGAGGAAAGAGGAGCCGTGTTCTTGTTCACCGAGCGTATCGATCGAGGTGAATGGCACGAAGATGCGACGTCGCGGTTGGCGTCGACCTCCACCAGGTTGCTGGTAAATATGCGGTGGGGATGGTACTCCTATCCTACGCTACTCCTATCTGTCATGGAGTTAGAGGCTAGATCTTGGAAGGACGTCTTGGCGGCTGGTTGGCGTTTGCGCTACAGGAGGGGAAGGAAACCAAAAAAAGAGTGGTGGGGGTGGAATGAGCTGGAGTAGGGTAGGAAAAACAGAAGACGAATAGCTTACCTATTATATACGGGAGTCTTTTCTTTCAGCTGCCAGTTCATTGTTTGACAGTATAACATAACGGCGACAGTGATAACGAATTACGTGATCTTTCTCTACCAGTCGGTCAAAATAGGCGGGAACATGTCCTGTGAAAATTAATTAAATAAAAAAGCGATAACATTTTGCGACCTAGAGATCAGCTGACCCATTGACCGGATCAGCTGATTTTCAAATTCAGGGAGGCTGCGCTGAAAGTAATAAACTCACCTCGGTTGAAGCACGTAGAGGTTGTGAGGTGACCCTGACAATCGGAGATTCTATCCTGTGAAGTGACTTTGGTTCTTTTTGGAATTTTTCATTAAAGGAAATGGCAACCTACGCAGCCTACAGACACGTTGAGCTTGATAACGTTGGATATGGTAAAAAGAGGTAATGTTTGTTCTCTCTTTTAGGTCAACTCGTGGTGTAGTGCTTTCGTGTAATTAAGAAATTGTAATCGACTGCTAACGTTTTAATTCAAATCAGGGAACCGTCCGAAACTCGTTTCGTTACTTCACGTTATCCAAAAAGTGCCGAATCTTTTGTTTCCTTTTCGTTACATGTTGACAGATTGGAACAAAATTAAAAACGAAATTGTTATAACTTCGTATTTTACCCGTTTGTCTTTTAATATTTACGTAAAGTGCACAAGGATTCGAATAAACTATTTTTTTAAATTACGCGTAATTAAAAAATGTCGTTACAATTTCGGTATTTTGAATAACGTAACCTATGTCGAGTGAATATATTATATATATTTATTATATATTATATATATTATTATATACATTATATATATATATATATATATATATATATATTATCCCATATTATATCTACCCTTTATAGTGGTTTTGACCCAAAGTTAATAATTTGCTGAATGTTGACCCTAGAAATTAATTAACAGACTTCCGCCTTTTTGAAAAATGTCCGATCCCGCATGCTGGTTTTGAGTTAAATTTGTGAATAATTTTTTTTAACGTCGACCCTAGGAGTTGAAAGGCCTAAATTTTGATGTTTTTGTATTTTTTAAATTTTAATTCAAATTTTTTTCTACGAAGAAGATAAAATTGTGGAACCATAAAGCCGTTGAAACATTCTTCGAAATTAAATTTCTGACTGGGAATGTTCAGCTGATACTAAGAAACACTAGCAATTTCAATGCACTTCCGAATTCAAGAATTTAAAAGAATTCAGAGAATTATATGGCCAATTATATATGGCCAACGGCCATACCACGCTGAAAAACCCAGTTCTCGTCAGGTCACTGAAGTTAAGCAGCGTTGGACGCGGTTAGTACTTGGATGGGTGACCATTCAAGAATACTGACATGAGTGCTGTTGGCACATCGTGGGTGTGGTGAGCCCACACTTGTAGTTATTTATAACTACAAGAAAAACCTAGAAACACTACCCGAATCGGGTAGTGCCACGCCTACCCTGAAAGGGAAATGGTTTAATGGTATATATGAATAAATTAAATTAATATTAATTATTATTATATTATTATTAATATTATTAAATTAATAAATAAATTAAGTGACTTACAGGTGAATTCAACGAAGTGCAAATATGTGTATTTCTCTGCGTAGCACACGACTTGAGCATCGACATTTTTAAAAATAAAATTTTGCGCTATTGTTAATTAGGTATTTCCCCTTCAACCACTAGCTAACTTCACTATGTTAAGTGCTGAGGGGAAAACAGTGGGACAAAACTTTATTATTGTAATATCTTCATAATGAAAATATTATCGTTTTATTATTTCATTAAGTATTTATTAAAAAATATAAACTATTTTTCAAATACACTTATATAGAAAAAATCAGTTTTTACGAAGATTATAGCAAAAAAGGGCAAAACTTGACCGAATCCAATGCATTTGGTCCATTGTTTTCCCCTCAGCACTCAACGAAGTTCAGTTAGCTGGTGGTTGATTGAAAATACTTAACGGTGGTTGAATATTTCCTATAGGTAGGTTACATTAAATTATATGTAGGTTAATTGAAGGTTCATTAAAATTTGTGCATAAAAGTGTATTTACGATTGTTTTGTAGATTTTAAAACAATTATTGAACAGTAGAAGTAAGTCTATCGAACACACAGTGGTTCAGATGGAATTTCCATCTTATAAAAATATGTAGTTGATAAAGAAATACATTTCTTGTCAAAAATGTTTTTCTCGCAAAAAATAGTATATTGTGCATCGAGTGGGAGAAGTTGGCTGTTCTAGACGTGTGTGAAGTTTGCCGCGCGAGCGCAGCGAGCGCGGCAATCACACGAGCGAATCGCCGTCTCCCAATAGGTTCACATAATACTTTGTCCAACACTCGCGATGGAAATGAGGCTGAGGAGGTTGTCAAGAGTGGAAGTTGTCGATTTCTCAACTGACTGAAGTCACAGTGGTCGAAGTGAGTACTTTTCCCATTAGTGGGAACTTCGACCACAGTGGTCGAAGTGAGTACTTTTCACATTAGTGTGAACTTCGACCATTGTGACGTCATCAGTTGAGGAATCGGCAACTTCGTCGTCTCGCGACGAGCCTCCGAAGTCGCATTTCCATCGCGCGTGTGGGACAAAAGAATTTATTTTACGATTTCATTTAAAGGTCAATGGATTATAAGCTTAAGTAAACTTTAATTAATGTATACAGCGAAAATTTTGATCCAGATTAAGCAAAGAATATGAATAATAGACGATTCGAAATGAAATACAAATTGTAACCTAACTTTGAAGCGCATTAACATTCCCCACATTCTATTTTCCCTAATATTTATTGTATGTAACATAATTTGACCGAATAGCAATTTGCTATAATTTGTATTCATCCTAACTGCCAATTTACATAATTTTTCCCCGATTTACTTTTTTTTTAACTTTCATTTTTCCGCGAATTATCATTCTTCATAATGTTTATATTTCCGAATTACCATTTGAGGGTTAGGTTATAAAACTGCTCTAAGCTATATCTCGTCCCTTTAAGCGCCCCTTCTATTAGTATTTTCTGAATATCCTGTGCACGTTGTTGGCAACTTAATAAAGATTTTTTATTATTATTATTCGACATAATTTTTATTTTACCGAATTATAATTTGACATAATTTTTATAATTTCGAATTACTATTTAACATAATCTTTTTTCCGATTTACTATGTGACGTGATTTGTATCATTAGAATAAGCACATAACCTAAAATTCATTTAAATGAAGGCTGATGCTTTACCTACGGTAATTAACGTGAGTAAAGCTTCCGAAACTAAACCTACGTGAAATGGAAAAAAGTGCCGAAATACAACGATGGCGGCGCTAATGTTCGATTGCGCGAAATTCAAAACAGAAAGTAGAAATATGTATAATTTTTGGAAGTTTAAGTTGAGTCTGTACATGAATGTAAGTAATTTTTAGAATTCAAGTAAAAAGAAAGTCAGATTCTTTACTACAATTCTGTTCTAATTACACCAAGGCTAGCAAATGAGAAAGCATTGGTTTAATATGTATGATGTATAAATATTGAAGTAATAGATTTATTGCAGGTACGGGAGATACACCTTGGAATAGAAATTATGTAGAGTGTTTTAAATAATGTTAAAGAAGTAATTGTCTGTTTCAGTCTGCCAAAAAGGGACGAATTTATACTCTCGTGTGTACCTTGGACCTGGCGTAAACTACTGGAAAAATATTAAATAATAATATATTATAATATTTTCAGCCGTTTATATAAATTGTTTAGTGTATTGTAAATAATTTAATTATAAGAGGCACTCTCTGGAAAACAGGCCAGCCTGAAAAAAATAGATTAATTTTATTTTTTATTCAAAATATGGCTTTTTGTAATAAATTTTCGAAGCTTTTGAATAGAAGAAATAAAATAAAAATAAAATATACATTTCATTAAAAAGTTTGTAAAAAAACATATATTTTTCAAAATTGTTGTACTTACGCCCTTTTCCATTTTGAAAGAAGAAGTGTAAAAAATGTGGTTCTTATGTCTCCTTTTAACCCCTAAGAGGAAATTATTAGTTTAAGAATTATGAACTTCATTGCTTAACTTTCAAACTAAGTCATAACCTTTAATTTCACTTAGGGGTAAAAAGCATACATAATTACTTTTAGGCTCATTATTATATTTATAGCTCAAAAAAATACTCAAGAGATTTTGCATAACTCTTCAATTACAAATAATAAGTGGAAAATGTCTGAAAATGTTATCAGTTGTAAATAATATTGAAATGTTTATTATCTCTAAGATTGTAAGCTCTAAGGGTTCATGATAATTGTTTCGAATTTGTAACTGAGCTTAATTTAAATTTAATTGAAAATTTCACTAGGTGACAATGCCGGGAAAAACCACAAACCCAGATCGACCGGCGCGGCGGTCCACCCTGTGGAGCGACTACTCAAAAACAAATTGAGGTCCATAATTAAAAAAGATTAGTTCTAAACCAAAAATATAATAGCGGACTTTTCCACAAAAAGGAATTAACTTTCAACCAAAAGTAGATTAATTTGTTTATTTTAATGTAATGTAATATTATAAAATTGTCCGATTTATAGTTGAAGATGTAAAAACAAAAATCATTTAAATTTGAAAAATATTTGATTAGATTAGACAATTTAAAATTAAAAAGTTAAAAAATGTGTTGTTTAAAATCAGAACTCATATTTTTTAATTTTGCAATTAAAATTGAAATGATTGAATTTAAAAAAAGTATAATCAACAATTTGAAAAATAATATAATAATTTAAAAAATAATACAGTTTTAAAGAGTGACCCATCTGTCGCGAAACCCATCTGTCATAAACTTATAAACATGCAGACAAATATGTTAAAGTCAAGGTGTTATATACTAACGATAACCAGTGTCAATAAATAACTTCATTTGAATTTTTAGACTTTAACACATCACGTACACCCGCAGTCTTATTTGAAATTTGAACACAGTTTGACAACACTAGCGCCGCCGTCGATGCACTTCGGAACTTTTTCCATTTCACGTAGGTTTAGTTTCGAAAGCTTCACTCACGGTAATTACCGTAGGAATAGCCACTTCGTAAAAGTTATAAAAACAAACTTAAAATTTTGAGGTTATGAGTGCCGATTCTCAGTGATGGTTTGTCATGATTGTCATGTATAATAATTTTTAATTATGAAAGTCTAATTTGTTGAGCAAGACCTGTTTAATTTGAACCCTTTCATAATTCTCGAATTTTTTTATTTTTGCTGAACTAATTTATTGTGTTAATCTCTTAAGATTATTGGTGAAAATTATACTTTAGGGTCCACTAAAAATAATTACAATTTGATTATAATGGCTTCAAACGTTTCGACACGCGATTGGTGGCCCTCTTCAGTTATTTATTTTGAAAATTTATTTAGACATTTGGGAAATATAATATAATTTTGATGTTTTAATTATCTGCATAGAGTTAGTCAACATCGCCGTTGTTATTATTATAAAGGTCCTTGGTTAATTATGAAATTTATTTATTTTAATACTAAGCAAATTTTACATCAAGTGCGTTATAAACACATTTAATTATAGTTAAATTTTCATAATAAGAAATGTAAGGTAATTTTTTGTAATCAATTTGTTATACTTAATCGCTTATACCAAAGAAATAAAAAATTATATCTAAGAATTATTCACGAATTAGAATTCAAAAAATAATAATCTAAATATATGTTTAAAAAATTATAACTGTCGTTTTATCTGAGTCTGTGCAGTTAATTAACCCATCGAAATTGTATTATATATCCATATTTGTACACATTTTTGAGAATAAATAACTAAAGAGGTCCACCAACGTGTGCCAAAGCGTCTGAAGTAATTTTAATCGAATTGTGTTCATTTTCACTTGAACCTAAAGCCTAATTTTCATCAATTCTTTCTCTTTAAAATCAGCAGAAAATGAGTTTCGCGTAGCCTTAGATATTCTCTTGAAGGCGAATCTTCTTTCTGCTAGTATTTTTCAGAATGCGGATCGGGAATACAAAACGTTTTTGGCAGATCCCTACGTCATCGAGCAAATCAAACTGTTCTCTCTAAAGGGTGCAAGATTAGAAGACTTTTGGGTGGAAATTCTTTTAAAGCGACCAGAAATAGTAACGGGAAACCTTAGGAAAATACTAAAGCTTTTCTTCACACTATCTCATGGAAATGCTGCATTGGAAAGAGGGTTTTCTGTGAACGGTGAAATGTTTGTGGAGAATCTTAAGGAAGAAACGCTTTTGTCACATCGAATCATACACGATGCCGTAACGAAATCAGGAGATCTTGATTCCTTGATTATCGCTAAGGAGCTAATTCTTTCAATGAGGAATGCCCATGGAAAATGGAAGGATGCTTTGGAAAAGTGCAAAAGGAAAACGACCGAAGAAGAAAAAGCTAAACAAAATAAGAGGAAGATAAAAAGAGAAGAAAATGATCTGAAAAGTAACAAAGCTAAGTTGCTGGCAGAAATGGGTAAACGAATTGCCTCTATTGATGAGAAAATAAAGAACCTACGAGAATGATTGTTTTTAGTTTTTACCTTTCGAGATTTTGTATTCGTAGGCTCTGCCTTCTACAATCTACATGTCTCTTAATTTATCAATGTACAATTGCACATCTTCCTATTTACAATTTTTGTTAAGTGCTCCTTGATACCTGAATTAGTTTTTACTTATTTTAAATAATATTCTTTTAATTGTAAGTCGTATTCAACATGCAATGATTTCTATGTGAGTATCTCACTCTCAAGTATTCTAATTATATGGGCTGTGTATTTTGTCGTAAAATTACACATTGACAATAATATTATATTTCGAACGTTTCCTAAAACAAAGTATCTTGATTTAACACTTACACTCCGCGCTCCCTTATACGACGAGCTCGGGACCGAGAATTTTCCCGTATACGACGGCGCAAGGGGGACCCGTCTGTGCCCTTCTGCTTACAATACCAACAATCGCACGTGGTCGTGCGCATGCGCGTTGAATCCTGTGTCACTAACAGCTGACTACATCATATGCAAGAGCGAGACTATTTGCTTCCCACGCGAGCTTTGAGCGGAAGAGTGGGGCTGGTGGAGAACGACCATTCCGTCGTGTAGGGGAGCGGCAACTGGTCGTATAATGGAGCGGACGTATAGGGGAATGTCGTATAAGGGAGCGCGGAGTGTAGTTAAAAACATACCAAAAACACTGCTTTTGTTATACGTACTTGTGTATTGTATATTAATAAATGAGTTTATAATTTGGAAAAATGTGGCAGCATCTTTCTTTTTCGCTCAAAGTTTGTAAGTTTTAGGCACAATAAATTACCAAAATATTATTTTGTTTAAATATAATAAGATATCGCAACACATAAAATTATACATAGTTAAATGCGTTTTATTCGTGATTCGAGTAAGAGGAAATTTGATATTTATAACCGGGAACTTCACGTAAAGCTAGCAGTACCATAGTAGAAATATTGGTTATATCAACTTTTTTCTTTCACAGGAATTAAGGGCTCTTGTATGACCCCGACACAATTTTTCAGGAACAAACCCTATCACAGAAAAACTACCCTAAAAATAAATAGGTACTAATCATAAAAGTGAGTATATGAGAATTGAGGGCTCATTTTAGACTTTTCAACGCCCCCAAAATCAATTTTCCAAAACCATGCCTTAACATTGGAAAAGTACCCCTTACCCAAAAGTGCTAATAAAGTGCACTAAATATGCACTAATCAATAAAATGAGTAAATCGGAATTGAGGGCTCATTTTAGGCTCTCCAACGCCCGCAAAATCAATTTTCCGAAACCATCCCTTAACATTGGAAAACTACCCCTTACCCAAAAGTGCTCATAAAGTTCACTAAATGTGCACTAATCATAAAAGTGAATACATCAGAATTGAGGGCTCATGTTAGGCTCTCCAACGCCCCCAAAATCAAAATTTCTAAAACCATCCCTTTAGATTAGAAAACTACCTCTTACCCAAAAGTACTGATATAGTGCAAGAAAAAATATTGCATCAGTGTGGAATATTTTCCAGCTGTCCGAAAACATCCAACACGTTTCCAAAAACCACCACTAACACTCGAAAACCTTCCCGGAAAAGAATGATTAAACTGAGAATGAAGTATATCAGAAGTATTTGATTTTCTCGGACAGTGCCCAAACAGTGTTTGCCTTATGCCAGAATTGAGGGATCATTTAATACCCAAAAACCAAATTTTTGGCTCTGTATTTAAAAAAGAAATGCATGTTACTGCTAGCGTTCCGAAAACCTAGCAGTACCACACAGAAATATTGGTTACATCTACTTTTTCCTTTCACATCAGTTGAGGCCTCATTTAGGGCTCTTGCATGACCCCTGGCTCAATTTTTCAAAAACAACTATCACAAAAAAACTAGTCTGGAAAATAAATATGCACTAATCATAAAAGTGAGGACATCAAAATTGATGGCTCATTTTAGGCTCTCCAACGCCCCCAAAATCAATTTTCCAAGCTATCTCTTAACATTGGAAAACTATACCTTACCCAAAAGTTCTGATACAGTGCAAGAAAAAGTATTGCATCAGTTTCGAATATTTGCTAGCTGCCTTTAACCATTAACAAATTTTCCAAAAACCACCCCCAACACTCGAAATCTTTTTAGGAAAACTTGTTTAGGGTGGTTTTTCTGTGATAGGGGTTGGTTTTGAAAAATTGCTCCGGGGGTCATGCAAGAGCCCATGAGCCCTCAATTCCTGTGAAAGAAAAAAGTGGACATAACAAATATTTTTACCATGGTACTGCTGGCTTTGGGGCCATTCAAAAAATACGTAACGTTTTTTCCTGACATTTTTGCCCCCCCCCCCCCCCACGTAACGCTTTTTCTATACTAAGTGTGTGTAAGTTTAACGTTGGCGTAACGCTCGAGGTGACCCTCCCCCCCCCCTCCTAAAGGCGTTACGTATTTTTTGAACGGCCCCTTTACGTAAAGCTGGCAGTACCATGCATTAAAAAATATGCAGAGCCCAAAGTTTGGCCTTTGGGTATTAAATGAACATTAAATAAGCCTTAATTGTAAAGAAGATTTTTTTATCATCTTTCGAAAAAACAGTAAAGATGTCATCTAATTATTAAATAAGCCCTTAATTATAGCTTAGGGCATACGTTGTTTCGGCAAGTTGGTACTTCCAGGTTTACCCACCTCTCTAAGAAAGCATCCAGAGGCGACTGTTGTCACCTTCAACGCTCACGGCCGCTGTGTAAGAATAACAGCAGTAAAATACGAACTCCAAAAAATGCCATGCTCCTAATTTTGTACCTACTACAACATCATCACAAAAGATTTCAAACGTCTTAATCAATTAATTTATAAAATTCTCATCTCATCAGGCTCTTGACTTAGTCCGTGGCTGATGATAAAAAACCAGGTTCACCCAAGAACATACATTGACTATAAGCAAGCGTTTCCTTCCATACCACATGAATATTTGGTTGAAATCTTAAAAATTTACAAAATCTGCCCACGTGCGATGATGCTTGGGGGTACAAGAATCAAGTATTTTGATCATGGACAACCAAAGATAAGTAGGTCAATACGCATTACGACGGGTATCTTTCAAGGAGACTCCTTCAGGCAGATGGAACAAGGTTCTACCGTGAACTGAGTTTAAAGCAAAATAACCAGCAAGACTCCGAAGGCACTCCATTGGAAAACATAACTAATTACTGGTCGGGCGTTTGTGGAAAAAGGAACAGAAGCCATTTAGATGCTGCGTTGTTCCAACTAGAGAAAGCAAGGGCAAGCAATAACCTTGAAATGGAGCAGACTAGTGTGACAGATTCAGATGTTTCAGCGGTTTTGAAAAAGGCAAGTAACTGGAAAGTTCCATGTCCGGACATGGTGCACAATTTCTGGTACAAGTACCTCACGAGTGTGCATCCAGCGTTGGCAAGGTGTTTTCAGCAGATCTTTGCACATCTAGATCTGATGCCAAGTTTTATGCTTAAAGGTACCACGTATAAGTTGTCTAAAAAGTTGGATGCTCAAAATCCATCTGAATTTCGACCGATAGCCTTGTCTTCCAACAATTCATAAATGCCTTACAGCTATCATTACAGATAAGGTATATTCTCACTACGAGAATGACATCCTTACAGAAGAACAAAAAGATTTTTGTAAAATCTCGCCCACGCATCATCGACGTTCTTAGGGATCGTGCCTAAATTACGTGAGACGTTTTTCTTTTGTTTATATCGTTGTGTCCTTTTCAACTTCACATCAATTTTATTCTCGTCTTTTTTTAAACAAAAGAAAAACGTCTTACGTAATTTAGGCACGATCCCTTAGTCGTACGATGATGCTTTGGGATTCAAAAATCAAGTATGTTGATCATGGACAACCAAGGATAACTAGATCAATACGCATTACGACGGGTATTTTTTTAGGAAACTCCTTCAGTGCATTATGGTTCTGTTTAGCGTTGTACCCGTTAAGGGAAACACTAAATAGCATGTCTCATGGGTTCAGAATACATGATAATGAGGATGATCATCAACTGACCCATGTTCTATTAATGGATGACATAAAGCTATACGCTAGTTTAGACCAGAAACTGAAGCAAGTGATAGATGACACGAAGCAGTTTTCCCATGATATCTACATGGAGTTCAGACTAGATAAATGCAGAACAGTGCATTTAACCAGAGGAGAATTAGGGACCGCAGAGTATGTGCTTGACGTTCTGAACGTTCAAATGAACGAAATTTTTTACGGATGACTTTGTAAACCAGAAAAAGTGCTAAAATGTTTGTTCATTTATATTGGAAATAATTTATTATTGAAACAGAATTATAAAGCATATTTTAAATTGCAGTTGGAACAATATTTATTTGTAGAACTTCGGAAATTCAGGTACATCCGCAGAGTTAGAGAACGATTTCGAGAATGACATCGAGGCAATGGCTGAGGGCGAGTCACATAAATACCTGGGTATTCTTGAATCTAAGGTTATTCAATATACGATAGTTAAGAAAAGTCTAACGACTGCCTTCCCTACAAGACTCAGATTGGTTCTGAAGAGTTCTCTCAACTCGGCAAACAAGATCAGGGCAATCAACACCTAAGCCATCCCTGTCCTCGTGTACTAATTTGGGCTCATCAAATGGTAGAACACCGACCTTGAAAGGTTAAACAGATCCATCCGCGTCGAAATGACGAAGCACCGAATGCACCACAGTAATTCTGCGATTTTCATGGGTAGTTCTACCACGACATAGAGGGGGTAGGTGCGTTGTAAATGTCAAGAAACTGTGTAAGTCACAAGTTATACAGTTGCGAGGCTGTTTTAACAGCAAGCGACATGTTGCGCTTTACAATAGCATGTGTAAAGCGGATCTCGATTACACATACTTGAATAGGTCTTTAGAGGAGGCCTTGAATATCAGAGCAGAAACCATAGAGGAATCAGAAACGCAGATTCTAAAGACAAAAAGCAGTTCACGGCGAGCTTTCCGAAACGTTAGGTCAACATGTAGTGGGTAGTGAGGAATCCAATATTTGGCTGAAAAAGAGCGTTCTGTATCCAGAAACGAAAGGATTTTTCATTTCGATTCAGAACAGGGTTGTGAACACCAGAAATTATCGCAAGCACGTGTTACATCAAGATGTCGTTGACAGATGCCGATTATCTGGAATCCAGTCCCCGTTTTAGAAAACGAAGATTAAATCTTATATCGGGATGTTACTGTCTAGACGGATCATTATATCCGAGCCAATCGACCCGCCATCGTGATGTGTCGCAAAAAAAGGCGGAAGAGTACATCGTCGACATTGCTTGCCCACTTAACCGGAATTTGCACGTAACCTATACAACCAAGATCCATAAGTATTGCGAGCTAATTCATGAAGTGAAGAAAATATGGAGGAATGTGAAACATGCATATGTGACCGTCCGCGAAGAAAGGGACCTAATGCGGGAAAAATCGATTTTTAGTTTTTTACACGAATCGATAGTTTTTTATTTGCTCTTTGATAATAAAAAATATTATTCCTATAACTGAAAGACTAGAATTGTTATTAAACTGCAAGGTGATGCCCTCTTATGGAGTTACTGTGTTGGTCCACCTCTTCAATCGCTCCTCCTGTAAAATGAAGCTACTGCGCGTTAGGTCCCGTCCTTCGCGGACAGTCACATATATTCATCCTATTGTGATTTCAGCTACATTCAATGTGCACGCAAGATGCACTAAACATCTTGAATAATTAGGAGTCAGCAGGGTAGTAGCGGCAGCTCAGAAAGCTGTTTTATTAAACAGCTGTCGCATTTTAAGAAACTTCCTAGACCATCATTTTGAACCTACTACAACATTGTCGAAAAAGATTTCAAACATCGTATTAAATTAATTCATAACGTCCTCTTCTCACCAGGCACTTTACTTGGTGCATGGCTGATGCTGAAAACCCGGTTTCACCCGAGAACAAGTTTGAAAATAATAATAAAAAAGACCATCAAGAGTCTCGGTGGCTCAGTCGATTAGGCGCTCGGACTTCACGTTAGAGGTTCGGGATTCGATCCCTGATCCGGTACCTTTGGAAATTTTGCTATGTACTTTTACCGAAGTTCTGGTGGTTCTGATCCCACCTTAAGCTGTGGGTCTCCCCATCATTCTCTTGGCTGCAACCCAATCCATGGATAGTGGGTTAAGAAATCAGGCTTTACCTGCAGACTATTCAATAAATCAAAGTCTAACAAAAAAAAAGAAAAGATAATGCCTTCGACATATTGGGCTATAACCATCTTAAGCCTAAGAGAAAAACGAGCTTCCTCATTTTTTTTAAATATGTTAAAAATATTTCAATTAAAATTATCACACCTTTCGAACGTCGTCAATGCAAAATGCACACATTTTAAAATGAATAATTCTGTTAACAATTGACTGACATAGATTAGGCTTTAATACCAAAGAAATTATAATAAGAAAGTATTTATTAATTACTTTGTCAGCCAATTATAATTTACAAGATCTATGATACCAAACCTTCGCACATAGCTAAGAGAACCAACTAGTATTACATATATTCTTATTTGTAATTTTACAGAAGTCCACAATCGTGTGCCGAAATGCTTAAAGCAATTTAATTGTTTTCAATTTTATTGGACCCTAAAACCAATAACCTACATCAACATTCTCAAACAGGATTATTGGGGGTCAATGTAATCCCCCACTGATCATTATGAATTTACTTGATTCTTAAATAGTTGTTGGTGGAGTGGTTTTTGCTTTCGTGTCTAAAATAATTGAATTCAATTAGTTAATAATTAAATTAAACGTTTCAGCAGAAAATGATGGCCCTCCGCAGAAGATTTATTGAATCTATAAAAAATTACCTAATTTATTGTCAGGGACGTAGTTTACAAATTGGATGTTTTTTGTAATGAGAAAAAATTATCTATGTTTAATTTCACTGTTGTAAATTATTATGATTTAGTAATCAAAAGTGTAATTGTATCGAAAGGGCACTGGATGACTGATGAGTGAACGAGGCATGCACGGACGAACGGTTAAAGATGATACAGGGACGTCCCAGGGTTAGCGAAATTAGAAGTAGAAATGGTAAGAACTGCTTGAGAAGCATTTGTGAATTCGTGGCGCAATTATCAGAATAGCGCAAATTGTTTCTCTGCAAAGAAGTGCAAAGGCGTTGCGGCGTCATCCATGTACCTGAAGTTCCGAACGTTCAAATGAACGAAATATTTTTCCTCATTTCTATTCTACACATAGAGGAGAGTACCCGAATATGAGATATTCTCGTAATATGAGATAGCGGGGTTTCAGCTAAACTAAGAGGCGCATTCTGTTGGTTCTATCACTAACTTGTAGCCCTTGAAGAAAAAGTAATTTCGTGGTAAAGTCAATTTTTTATAGTGCTTCTAAAGATTATAATTGAACTTTTTGCGAAATCGGTGATGGTCGAGTTCTTGGATGGTTAGTCTTTAAACCCTATTTATTATCTATTAAATAAGTATTTACCAGTAAAGTCGGCCTGGAGGGATAGGGATTGAATAACTAAGTAGGAAAATATCGACAGTGTTCAAGTTTTTCATTTTATAGGTTAGGCGTAGTAAGTGAGTAGTTGCACAGTGTGGTTCTCATAATATGAGATACCTGTGGTACAATGCATCTCCTGCTCCAGCTGGGCACACTCTGGTTGCGCGGGGGAAACTGGTTACAAATGGGTTTGTGACTACTGTAAAAACTGAATATATCTGAATAACAGTGAGTTTATACTTCGGAAACATAAAATAAAGTTTTTCGTCAAAAATAATACTTTATTTTGCATTTTATTAGCGATTTCCTGGGGTATCTCATATTATAAGAATAGTTTGACGAGTTTGGAAAAAGCACTTTTTTACATTTTTTTTATTTGCAGCAAAACTAAAAATTTGATTACATTTTTCATTTCAGGACCTTATCGTAAACTAAATTCCCTTTAAAATGACGTACATTAATTTCAAATTCAGTCCATAGAATTCCGGCAATCACACCAAACAGAGTTGGTAGCTCATATGTGGGTACTCTCCTCTAAATATTGTTCCAACTGCAATTTAAAATATGCTTTATAATTCTGTTTCAATAATAAATTATTTCCAATATAAATGAAGAAACATTTTAGCACTTTTTCTGGTTTACAAAGTCATCAGTAAAAAATTTCGTTCATTTGAACGTTCAGAACGTCAAGCACATGCGTCATGCTTTCCTGACACACCTATCTGGTCCCTCCAAGATTCTTTGCTTCCTACAGACCCTCGATTATCCTCATTATTTATTTTCATATCGACATCTATACACCTTCTTCTTTCTTGCGATGCACTTTTAGATATCGTCTATTGTGTTGAAGACTAATAACACTGCTTTTCGAATTTTACACGCCGTTTTGTAGAAACTGCTTACAGATAAGACACGTTGGGTCGAGGATTAACGATCATTCTTAGCTCTAGGTACGCTTCTGAGGAATAAGGATGCAACCATGCAACAGGCATTAGGCATAAATCGCGTGATACACGAAATCAGTCATTTGTGTTCAAATGACGTTTCGAGATTTTTATAAAAAAATTATTACAGTATATAGGTCATTATTTTTCAATTGCGTCGGACTCATTTAAGAGGTAAAAAATAATAGCAAAATATTGACATTCCTTTTTTTAAATATTAAACGTATATAAATATCACGCAAGCCTTGAATCGACTAGAATATTTAAGAAAAAATATTTAGTAAATTAGTTTTTTTTTCTTCCATAATATCCTATATGTTTTCAAATTGTATGGGCTCTAAACGAAATTTGCATCAATAATGTTAAACGAATTTGTATAAACTTTCGAAAACGCCACCTAGAATTGTTGAATTGTCACTGCTGCGGGAGTTTCTTTTTGAGTTTTAAGAAAAAGGTGTAAAATTATTTTTCGGCAAAATAAATAGAAACTTTTTTATTGCTATTTTAAACTTTTTTTTTTAACTTTTTCTGGAACGTCTGGAAAAGTATTCATTTTAGAGAAAAACGTCCAGAAGAAAACTATTAGGTCTTTTAAAAAGACCTCTTTTTTGTATTACACATTTTTCTCTTACCCCAACAGATTTAAACAAAAATAAAAGAACGACATTTACGAATTTTCCTTTTTTTCTTGAATTATTTACGATTAATGCTTTAAAATGTTGTGAAAGGAGCTTATATAAATAAACTCCTTTACCAATAATAATAAAGGAACGTATTTATTTATTTAAGAAAAACTAACAAGATTTTTCAAAAATATGTTACACAATACGCTTTACGTTTTGGGCTTATGGTATAATTACTAAAGACGTAAAAAACGATCAAGACTAATCTTAAACCTTAAAACGCACTATGATGGACTCTCTGACTACTATGAATTACTTGAAGAAAATGCTACGAATAATAAAATAATAATAAAATGGTAATAACTCATTATAATGGCATAGTCATTGTTTTAATGAGATAAGCTATATTTGATATTCGGAAAAAATTCTAACTTTCCACTGAACATTCGGTTCTCGGATTTTCTTTCATTAGTTACTTTTACTTGATGCCAGGCAACACCAAAAAAAGATTCATCCCAATATCATCACTGGAAGAATGCGTTTTATCAACCACACATTCTGAAATGTACACGAAAACTCTGAAGAAATGCTAACTTTCCGCTATAGTCCAGACGGCAACCCCATTTCCGTTGGATCGATGAGGTCCATTCGATTTTTTTATTCTTATCTAAAATGATCTTCAGAATCCAAAACTATATACTAGAACTCTGGCAAATGTGCCGTTTTCGAGATATTCGCAATTCATGATTTCTTTATAAACTTATGTACCTGAATTTCAGAACGTTCAAATGAACGAAAACATTTGTTCCTAGTTTTATTTTATCAAAAAATATTATTCCAACTACAATTAAAATAATGCATGTGAAGTTTATTTTGTAATCTGTTATTTGCAATATAAATTGAATCAATATTTCAGCGCTGTTTCTAGTTTGTAAAGCCGTCAGCAAAAATTTCGTTCATTTGAACGTTCAGAACTTCAAGCACATATAAACGTTACATTAAAAATTGAAAATTTGAAAATTTTTTTCTTCTCTTGTTAGACAAGCTCATGAGAAACAATAGTTGTTCCGGCATTTTTTCGCTCCGACGAATATTTATTGCACAAAATCAATTAACCTGTAAAATAAGTGACAACAAACATTTTTATCAAAAACCAAAAAAGTATTTTATGAATGAAAAAAAGTAACACAATTTTGAAAATACCAACTGAAATACACATTTTTTTAATGAACGCTGTTCTTCAAAAGTTAATAATAGTCATTTTTCATTGAGCGAATTAGTGGTAGAGAAAAACTTCCTGCAAGAAACTATACTTACCTACTTGATAAATACAAGTATATCTGAAATGATCAATAAATTGTTTTTTATGCAAATTGGGATGATTGTTTAATTTGCTCACTTTGAATTGATGTAACTCTTTCTGAAAAAGACATAAAGGTGTCGAAATTGGTATACTTATTCTTTGAAGTTATACTAAAATTATGTTATGGGCAAAAATTGCGAAATTTAAATATATGGACCTGTATAATTGTTTAAATTTTGAGCGTCTATCTCTGCTTCTACGTTTGATAGAAAGACGGGAAAAAATCAGAAAAATTTCGGAAATTACTACGAATTCAGCATGCCAATTAATTTATTGTTCTCTTATTCGTTGAATAGTTATTAAAATCTATTTTTTTTGAGGAGGATGACATCAGACCTATTAGTGATACAGTAATCTTGGCAGCGGGCGGTCAGCGCGCACATGACAGGCACGCTGGAGATCCAAAGGCGTAGATACTGTGCAAGCGTTATGGGTGTACAGCTTCGGTCTGCCCCTAACCTTTGTACCTTTGCATCTAAATTTTTCAGATTTTTCCCCGTCTTTCTATTACACGCAGAAGCAGAGATAGTCGCTCAAAAATTAAAAAATTGTACTTCGCAATTGTATTTCGCAATTTCGGGCCACACCATTATTTTAGTACAACTTCAAAGAATAAGTATACCAATTTTGACACCTCTATGTCTCTTTCAAAAAGAGTTACATCAATTCGAAGTTAGTAACTTAAACAATCATCCCAATTTGCATAAATTTAAACAATTTATTGATCATTTCAGGTATGCTTGTATTTCTTAAGTAGGTAAGCATAGTTTCTTGCAGGAATTTTTTCTCTAACACTAATTCGCTCAATGAAAATGACTATTTCTTGTAACGCGATAAAATGAATTATAACAAAAGCTCTGTTATCTTGCAAATTATTAACTTTAGAAGAACAAGGTTCATTATAAAAATGTGTATTTCAGTTGGTACTTTCAAAATAGTGTTACTTTTTTTTCATTCATAAAATATGTTTTTGGTTATTGATAAAAGTATTTGTTGTTACTTATTTTACACGTTAATTGATTTTGTGCAATACATATTCTTCGGAGCGAAAAAATGTCGGAAAAATTATTATTTCTCATGAGCTTATTTAATAAGAGAAGAAATTTTCTTTAAATTTTAAATGTTTAATGTAACGTTTATAATAGAATAATAAATTATTGCGAATATCTCGAGAAACGCACATTTTCGAGAGTTCTGCTACACAGTTTTGGATTCTGGAGATCATTTTACATAAGAATAAAAAAAATCGAATGGACCTCGTCGATCCGACGGAAATGGGATTGGCGTCTGGACTACTAGACGTTCAGTTCACTCATCACTTGTATTTGACGTCAGGCAACAGCAAAAAAAGATGCATCCCAATACCCTTATTGGAAGGCTGTGTTTTATCCAGAAAAGCCCCCTAAAATATACGAAAAAGTGCGTGGGTGGATAAAACGCTGTCTTCCAAATGAATCTTGAGATAAATATTTTTCTGGTGTTGCCTAACATCAAATACAAGTGATAAGTAAAAGGAAATTTGAGAACCGGTCGTTTAGGAGAAAGTTATAATTGTTTCAGAATTTGTCCATGTAAATTTCAGAGTTCGTGGGTGGCTATAATATGCAGTCTTCCGATAAGGATATTAGGATGACATTTTTAGTGTTTTGTTAGATATTGATTACAAGTAATTAGTGAAAGAAAATGTGAGAATCGGAAGTTGAGAGGAATGTTAGAATTTTTTTTTCTGTATACATTTTAAAGTGCGTGGGTGGTCAAAATGCTGTCTTCCGATAAAGATATTGGAATGATACTTTTTCTGGTATTGCCTAACAGTAAATAAAAGTAATGGGTGAAGAATAATACGAGAACCGAACGTTTAGTGGAAATTTAGAATTTTTTTCGAATATGAAATAAGCTTATTTCATTAAAATAAGAAATAAGGCGATATAATGAGTTATTACCATTGAAACTCATATATTGCATTATTTTTACGATAATTTATTAATAAAAAATTGATTTGAGTAATTTTTTTATTTTTTACATTTTCGTTTTTAATCGTCGTGAATTTCAGGGACATCATTACATTCTATGAATTCTTCATTTTCATGATTCAATTTTCGAACCATTTTAATTGAATATATGTAGTTAAAAAAGGTTAAAACAACCACCGCAGGGTTCCACTGGGAGCAACTGCCATTTATGAAAATGACACCGGCTCCCAATAGAACCGCGGTAAACCACACCTATGGGCACGTCTCACGACCGTAAGATGAGTGGCCACAGGACACGACGAAGTCACAACGACTGACCGGCGAAACCCTCGTGTGTCTTGAGGACACAAAGTAACCCAAGGATAACAGCTTTCTGCATCAATCTCGCAAGTGCCTTGGCATGTTTTTGGCACGCGGGTATGGATTTGAGGTCACGAACCAGTGATAGTTTCGCTGCAATTCCCTTTTAAGGTCTTGATACCTCTCCTCCATTTCCTTCTCATTGGCAGTGATGTTCTAGTCGGCCGGAGTCGAGAATTCAATTTTTAGGAGAGGATCTCCTGCGTTTGCAACGATGTAAGCTGTACTCAGAACAAGTCGGTTATCGGGACATTGAAGATTCAGAAGTCTGCGCCCGTCTTGACGGCGTGGGATGTATAATCACGGAACGGACGAATTTATATGCAACCTCTTCTACATATGCATGATCTTAAGCGTGGCGATATCAAGGGCCGTAAGTTCGTTCTTCCTTCATTGAACCACCCCAAACGAGTAGAGTAGAACCGGGACGGCAAGCATGTTAGTCGCAGGTACCTTATTCAACACCGACAGACTTGAAGACCAAATCTGTCGAAGAGGACACTTTTATCTGCTTCGTAGAGACTCCTTCTCACTGATGTTACGTCCTGAATGCGGCTTTGCGGCACGCCCACGGATGTATAGGTCTCTCCAGTGTCAAGATATCTAATATCACTTATATCCACAAGCTCTGGGTCCCCGAGAATGTCAATAATCTTTCCTCGCTTCAGAATAATCTTTTCACACTTGTCCAATCCAAAGTCCATACCAATCTCTCCTGTGTAACCCTTGACGATATTTAAAGCACGTTGAAGTTGGCTTGCATCAGAAGCATAGGACTTCGGGCTACCACTGCTGAGCTAAACACACGAGCGCCGGCGCGCCCTGTGTTCAAGACGTCTACTTTCTTATTTTGAGAACGCTGCGATCCGACAGAGGGGTGAACGACGCGCCAAACTTTCGGGACAACAGCAGACTCAGAACTCAGTAAGACGGTTGCGTTTGTTTTCTGGGGACGCGGTTGATACACGTGCGCGGCTTTGCGTAAATTTACTTATATATAACTATAGATATATAGGAAAACTCCGATTTCGTGAAAACCTTCGATTTTAATAGGCTATCTCTTCTTAATTCCGAGCATAGAAATGTAGAAGTCGGATCGTCTGCTGTAGCACGTTTACGTTCTCTCGTTTCAGATAGCAGTGTTTCCAGATATAAGAGAGCAACTTTGTACCATATTTTAAGACCGCCGCTGCATGAAAAATGGCGCTGCTGTCGCGTTAAAATCGTGGCTGTGTTGCCCTACTACACCGAACGCAACAGCTGTCCTAAATTTCTTTTCGTGGAGGAGAATTGCGTAGTGCAAGAGATAGTGACAGAAGTGTGATGCAAAAGACCAGAAGGCTCATGGTGTCACCCTGAAAGACACCCCTCTGGAAGGTGACACTGTTCATTGTCACATGATAATTTCCAAATGAGATATTAAATCCAGTTTTCCAAAGGGGCATCAATCTCACTATGCATCTCACTATGTGTGGATGAACCTTCAAGCTTTCCAAAAGACACATGATAAGTCAATGAGAGATTGAATAGAAAGCTTTCCGGTGGTCAATCTATGCCATGGACAGGGCACGCTGGTGGGCTGCTGCGTCCTTGCAGACGCACCTGTCAATTAACAGGTTTTCACGGCAGCCTGCTACACCTTTTTTCGAGCCACGTAAAGATCTTATACAGCGTGTTCAAACAAGTTATGGGCCTTTAATTGCCACTGCGGAATGAGCATCTCTGACTTTAAAAATATGAGTTCAATATACAGGCTAGATTTTTGTGTGTAAAAGTAAACTTCTTTCGTCAGAAGTTCTTGATACCATCTGACTCTGCAGCGGAAAAGTTCTTCGTGACTCTAAGTGCTTTTTGCACCTCTTCGGCAGTGATTCATGGACATTCCTCCTCAGATGTTATGAGGTTGTCGCAAAACTCCTTGGAGCGGATGATATTCTCAGTGTCTTCGAAAACGTCTCTACCTTGTCGGGTTTGGGTGGATTTTTGACAGAAACAGGGACGTCGCTGAAGAGACGCCATGGCTCAACGAGAAAATGTTGATTCTCTCTGACCCATCCTTCCCTCTTCTGTATTCTCCTCCTTGCGACAGATAACACCCGTATTTTGTCAATAATGTGCTGCATGATTTTCACCAGCTATGACTTGTTCAGTGTGTGATGGTAGATCCTCAGTTCGTGGGCGAACTTTCGGACCCTCTCCGCGAACGGTTTAGCAGATGTTATGTAGCCAATCACACACTGAACACGGGGCGCATTCTGTCTTGCCCGTCCAATCTTCTTGTTCAGTTGATGCAAGCGTCTTTTGATCTTTTGATCCATCGTCGGCTTTAGCCTTCGATTTGAATCAGCCGAAGCTCTCGCCGCACCATAAATTGAACAATTGATGGTTCAGAGGTCCAACTCCTCCGAGATTTCCTCTCGAAGGGAGGCATCGATTTCAGTCAGATCTTGGGTTTTAGGAGGAACCTGTATGTTATTGTCCTTCCTTGTCCTGAACTTGCTATCATCCCTCAGGTGGTGCCTGCTTTCCGCAGTTGGTCTTAATGTAGCTTCCTCCTCATTGTCTGCGGCTTGTTTATACGAGGTTTGCCTTTTATATTTCGGGAATGGGCGATCCTGCTGCTGTCATATGAAAACCGATGTCTCTATCGTTAAGTTTGACATTTTTTAGTGATTTTTACTCAGAACGCTTTGACGTGCGGGCGCAATTTGTGACTTGTACAGTGACTTGAAATGACCGCTCCACACGTGCCTTTTTTGAGCGATTGTCAAATTATGTGTGATCCAACCTAAGGATGCCTGAATCTCACGATAAGTCACATGACGATCTTTCAGTATCAGTTCACTCACAGCATCAAGGTTTTTTGGGACAACGACTGATTTTGAACGACCTTCTCGAACTTCGTCGGTGAGCGAACCACGGCCCCGACTATATTCGGAATACCACCGAAACACAGTTGTTTTTGATGGGGCTTCGTCGCCAAAAGTCGCATAAAGTTCATCGATGCATTGTTGTTGAGATAATCCACGTCGAAAATTGTAAAAAATGATCACACGGAAATGTTCAAGAGTCAATTCCATTTTTTTCTCGAGATGAATTTTTAAAGTCACTGTACACGACACAAATCGCGCCCGCACGTCAAAACGTTCTGAGTAAAAAATCACTAATGAATGTCAAACTCAACGATAGAGACAACGGTTTTCATATGACAGCAGCAGGATCGCCCATTCCCGAAATATAAAAGGCAACCCTCGTACTAAGACTAAGTTGGTGATACCCGAACCCTCAACCCTTTAACGACCACTGTTGCAGCTGAGCAACGTTCACTATTTTCGATTTTCCTAATTTTCAGGTAACAAGATTAGAATTCTGCAAAATAAATACTTGCATTAGATCGAAGTGGAATATTCCGTATCTCGTGAGGTGGTTATGAGTTATCGTATACTCAATAGAAACTGAGAAAATTATAAATATTGAAAAAATTTTTTTTGCAAAAATCGATCAAAAAATGACCATACATTTTCCTGAATTTTTATTCAACGGGATCAAGGCTTGGTCGTTAAAGGGTTAATCAGCACCCTAAAGGTCCCCTCGGAGGCAACCTGTAGGTCCCCGACGACGGGTGTTCTATATGATGTAAGTGTGTGGAGGATGACACGTGCACCCTTGATCGGCACCCTAGAGGTCCCCTCGAAGGCAACCTGTAGGTCCCCGACGAAGTGTGATGTGCAGGTGTGTGTGTGTGTGTGTGTGTGTGTGTGTGTGTGTGTGTGTGTGTGTG
>CAKNYM010049427.1:49211-82619 GCA_932195095.1 Andricus curvator
GGTAGAGGTGGGTTGGTGCGAGTGAGCCTGTCGGCTCGCGGGCCGTGGTAGCGGGAGTTGCAATAGAGGGGGTTACATCCAATTGGCTACCAGCCGAGTATGACCGTGCCAACCCGGGCTTGGTAACGGGACCAACTTGTGATTGGCCGAGTTCGTGTCTCGAGCGAGATAGAGACTGTGAAACTTTGCCTTCGCAACGTCGTCCCCATACCTGATCCGTCTCCTTTATTAAATCATCCGTGAAGAACGTACATTAGTGGACTTACTGCTAATACATGAATTGAAACGCGTTCGCTGTGGACCGACAAGGGCACAGGAAGAAAAAAGGGGCCAGTAACCTTTAAAGTAAGTTGCTAAAAATGTATGCATTCGAAGAAAAATACTGAATTTAACAATAATTTTAATCAGTTAACTGGTTGATGCATAATTTTTAAATTCAGCAAAACAATGATACATAACCTCAAAAAATGAAACCTGTTGATATTATTGCCATAAGGAAATGTTTTTATTCCATTTATATTTTTGTATCACTTTGTTATGTATATTTTTTGTAATTGCTACAAGAAATATCTTCATAGTAGGGATGTGGCGACCCCATCGCCCGAGAGCTCCGGCTCTTGCAGTCAGCCACATTGCTTTGGGCTAACTCCCCAATGCAATGAATTATGCGTTTACGACACCAGTATCGCGCAGTGCCACCCACAATAGGCCTCTCTCGGATGGAAGCTATGGTTCAGTTGGGAGTGGCAATAGGACCGAACCGAGGCGACGACCAGGCAATAGCCCCGGACAAACGTGAGAACATCGATTTAAATGGTCGGACCAACTCAGAAGGGAAATCCTTACTTGCTGGCAAAGAAGCTCACCGGCGCGAAGAGGATTCATGCAGAGGTTACATGACCGTTTGGTCAATATGCAACCGGAATATGCTCATCAAACGCCTCAGAATTTAAGAGATCAGATATCCTTTTAACGAAAAAAACGGATATGAAGCTCTTTATCAACAAGAAGAAGAGCAACATCCTCCAGTGAACATTCCACCCGTTCCAGCAAGACCACCTTTGCACATAGCCGATAATGCCAACATGAGAAGTAGGAGGTCTATCCACCAAAAAGTCTTTCTCAGGATGGACAAATTAGCTGAAACTAATACTGCTCTCCCCGATTTGCGAAGATGTTAATCTCTGGGATCTGAACTGTGTAGTTTACGAGAAGGCGGTCTCCCTGCTTAGCGACAATAGAAGTAACGATACTTCAGTACGTCTGAGTAAGACTCGCGAGCGTATTGCACAGCTTCAGTTCAAAATTGAAACGGCGAGACGGCATGCATCAAATATTCAGTGCGTGATTAGCTACATAACATTGAATAAAAAATGCACTCCAAAAGTTAGGGCACTTGCTCGAAACTTAAGGAAAGCAAATCACACGCTGAACAAGTGTAAACTGTTTACCATCAAGCAGCACTGGACGCAAAAAATAAGATCTCTTTCAACAGCGAAACAGCGCCTTGAACGGCGAGTAAAGTGGATTCAGGAAAATTCAACACTCATCCTTCCCGTCTGTTCAATAAAACGTCACGTGCCGTTAAACATCCGCCTAGTCAAGAAGCGATTCAAGTCTTCTGTGAGTAAGTATATGGAGATACTTATCAGCTAAATGAAGACGCTTCAGATATATCACTCTTTCGTAACTTTTGCCAGAGGGAAAGGTTACAAGGTCCAGAGGAAGAGTGTCCACTAATTACTGCTGAAGAAGTGAAGAAAGTTATCGCTAGAACTAAGAACTTTTCAGCGCCAGGGCCAGATAAAATCAACAACTTTTGGTGGAAGAAGTTGACTTGTACGCACCAACATCTAGCTCGTATATTTACTACTTTCGTAAACGGAGAACAACCCGTCCCGCAGTGGCTAGTGGAAGGACGCACGGTATTGATCCCTAAGACCGGAAATTTGTCAAGTCCAAAGAACTACAGGCCCATAGCTTGTGTAAACACCAGCAACAAGCTATTCACTGGCATCCTCAAAGAGAGGATATTAACATCTATGCAGCCGGTATGGAGTGCAATAGTTGAACAACGTGGATGCAAGAGAGGTCTGGCAGGTTGCAGGGAAAACCTGTTAATAGACAGGTGTATTACCCAGGACTCGATGATCATCCTAGATCATCCGTACCTCGAATATACCTCCCTCGAGATAAAGGGGGTAGAGGCTTGCTGAGCTTAGAGTGTCTTCATCGCAGAACGGTTCTGGCTACAGCCTGCTCAGTTCTAAATAGCACAGATTCTCTTATGCGACTCGTACATCAACATGAAGTCGTCAATGCTGCGGCGTTTCTATACCGTGCCGCAGAGGAGCTTGGCCTCCCATTTGATTCCAGCGACACTACACATGGCCTAGCATCACTAACACCTTTGGAGCTCAAAAGTCGTGTACAGGAAGCAGAACATACGCTTCTACTAAGAGAACATGCTGACAAGCCCCTTCATGGTGAATACTACGGCATTATACGTAGAGAAGAGCTCTCGATGGGTCTGTCCAACATGTTTCTCAAGTCTGCTGGATTAACATCGGAGACTGAGGGATTTCTTTTTGCCTGTCAAGACAGCGTTGTAGACACCTTAGTTTACCGCGAGCGCATAATAAATGTACCTGTGGGTGATACCAACTGCCGAGCGTGCAAGCAAGAGCCAGAAACACTTGGACATGTTCTCAGTGGATGCTCAAAATATGCACGCTACGGGTACATAGAGAGACACAATGCGCCTCTAAAAGTGTTATATTACCATCTTAGGCACTTCTATGGTGTTGATCTATTGCCTGTCTTGCCATACGCCCAGGGGGAACTCGAGTCCGTTGTGGAGAATGATCAGTGTAAGATCTACTGGAATTTTTCATTCTCCACCACTCAACGTATCAGTGCTACGAAGCCTGATATTGTCCTCCAAGATCTGAAGAACTAGATCATTTACGTGATTGAATTCTCGGCACCAGCCGATGGTAATATCACGGCAAAGGAGGAAGAAAAACGAGCGAAATATCAAGCATTTCTTTTCGAGCTGAGCAGGCTGTACCAAGGCTACAAAGTCCATCTTGTAGTTCTCATAATCGGCTGTCTTGGAGGTATGAAAGCTTCATTTATTAGCCAACTCAACAAGATTCCGGCTTGCCAGCGTCAGGTTCATTCCATCGCGAACCGGATGCAAAAGGCTGTTCTTCTGGGATCACTTCATCTGGTCCGTCAACACTGTTCCTCATAACATTCTACAAAGATTGGTAGCTCTAAAAAAGTATCCAGAGGTGAAACCTTCATCTCCAACTGTCCCGTCTGCCGCGTAAGGTCATCCGCGGCTAGAGACCTGACTCCTAGGAACAGTGTTGCCCGATGTTATCTCGCGTAAATTTCCCGCTCTTGCTCTTGCTCTTGCTTCTAGGGCAGAAGGAGCAGAAGCGGATGACTACACGTTCCAGATGCGTCGGGAATGGTTGCTTTAAGGATGTACATGAAGTTCCGAACGTTCAAATGAACGAAATATTTTTCCTCATTTCTATTCTACACATAAATATTGTTTCAACTGCAATTTAAAATATGCTTTATAATTCTGTTTCAATAATAAATTGTTTCCAATATAAATGAACAAACATTTTAGCACTTTTTCTGGTTTACAAAGTCATCAGTAAAAAATTTCGTTCATTTGAACGTTCAGAACGTCAAGCACATCTTTAAGGAGCCATGATCGTAGCTTCCGGAGCCTACAACTTCTCATAATAATACATCTTTATTGAGTTCGTAACAAGAAGGATATGTACATGACAGTCAGAGTTAATATAAGAACTCATAGGGCGAGGTACAGCTTAAAGCTGCTTTCAAACCTAACCCTCAGATGAAATTCTTCAGATGATTTGACATGGAATCGATCTATTATAGGATTCAGTCTTATTTTTCCTATTGTTACAAGAAACTTCTCCTTTCTATATTTCTATATTTTAAGTTGTTCCTGTTTCTAATGTATCAAATGTACGGCATATTGCATACATAGGAAAAAACATACAAAAAATTAGCACGTTCCTATATCTGTGCAATAACGCTTACATGCACTTGACTTTTAAAGTTAAAAATTAAAATAAATTTCGAGTTAAAAAAAATCAATCAGGGTGGCCACTGACCGGGTAAACCGGGGCAAAAAAAATTAGCCTGTTATTTTGAAAATTGGAAAAAATTTGGGAAATAGCCGAGAACTTGTTTAGCAAAACAGGAATTTTTTAGTTGTTTTTAATTTTGCAATAATTATCGTCTCGCTCTCCAAGAAAAATGTGTTTTGAGTAGTTCTGAGTTTTACCAACCATTTGTGTTAGAAAATTGAAGATCATTTTATATTTAAGATTTTAAAGTTTGTTTCTTTCAAAAATAAATTTTCAGGCAGCAGAGCAAAAATTTGGAATATTATCTGGGTGAAGCTGCAAAATTAAAAAAAAAGTTTAATTGCCTTATGTGGGTTAATTCGTATATTTTATATGATGTATGTAGTCTTTGTTTTTTTAATGCATTAAAAGGCTAAGAATTGTACAATTTCAAATGGGATTCATATACAGTAGGACCTGTTGAATCGGAACTTGTCGCATCGAAATCCTCGGAGGGAGTTAGTCCCCACTCTTAAACCTCTCCACTACTCGTGATAGGTAGGTGCATGGGCACAGAGTCGCTGCAGACGCCACGCGATGGAGTTCAGTGCTGTAGAAACACAAATTGAACGGCCGGTCAAAGATTAGAGCCATGATTAGAGCCCTGAACATTTTGAGGTACATCACTACCAGGAGGTGTAGCTAAGATTTGTGTCTGCGACTGCGTGATCGAAAGTGGACACCCGGTCCGTCCCGATCCGACGAGTTCTACTGTACCTATAAATCTAATTATCTTCATCTCTATTATTAATTGTTAATGCAGTGTTTCCTGAATGTTTTCGGAATCGAATAATTAATCATTCCATAGTATAATAGCTTTCAAAAGTAGACAATTTGCGAATGAGAATCAAGCGCGTTCAAGAAAATGGTTTTAAAAAGTTTCATGTTTAAAATTGTTTTGTTTTTTTCTAGGGTATTGAAGCCCCCCGGCGGAGGAAGCAGCGACATTTTTGGCGCTGGGCCAGAGGAGACCAGCCCTCGTCGGATTAAGTCTCACAACCAATCCCAGCTGGGATCATCATTTTTTAGCGAGACTGCCAGCAATGATCCGAGCAGCAACGGCCCGGAAACACCGAGGGTCGCCAGTAAGCCCGGTAATGATTCATACAAACGTCTGTTTGGTCCTCCCGATGCCCCTTCTACACAAAATTCGAAAAATCACATGCGCAGCAATATTCCTCTAAACGAGGAGAGCACGAAGGTTATATCTCCCGCCAAAAGCACTTCAAGCAGCAATGGCTCCATCTCTAGTGGCAGTAATTCTCACGAAAACTCGCACAGCAATGATAATACAGGTAAAATCGAATTGATGTTTGGTTGTCGACTAGCGTGAATAATGGGTACATGCTTAGGTTGTCATTGTAGTGACGATTTTCCATCAACTAGTCATTCAGGTGTAAAAAAAAAACAATTTATTTCAAGCATTTACCTTATTCATCTTTTTACTCTCTTCACTCCTGGACATGTAGAAGCATTTCGATACATAAAATTATAAACATTGTGGGCAGCACTCCTCTTTGCATGGATGTATGTTCAAGAATAAAGTTATATCGGTATAAATGTAGCGTGTATTATTAGGACTGTATATGATGCGGATTAATTTTCAAAACGGAACATTGTTAATGTCCATTTGTTTTTGGCCCGTTTGACGATTTTAAAGATTTCTTTAAAAATGCGCTTCTTCTCGTAAAATTTTTCTTTGCTTAGGTTCTTAGGTTATGTAAAGTCGAATTTATTATCGAGTGTATGTGAATGTATCCCTAATAGCACGAAACGTGCCTGGAACGTCCCGAGCATGATCCAATTCACACCAGGTCTAGCCATGCGCAAGTAAAAAAAATTGCAGTCAATCAGCAACGATACCAGCTACACCGCCATATTGAATAAATGTACAGCTGGCGGCTGTGTTGAATGGTAACCAACATGGCCGCGGAGCTGGTATGCGCGATTTGGACGAAAATGGGACGTTGTTTGGCTAGACCATGAGTGAATTGGATCATGGTCCCGAGGGCACCTTGGGCACGTTCCACTGGAACTTTTTACCCACGCCCCCGGAACTGGAGACGATCTTTTGTACACTTTTACCCCCTACTCTTTATCCCAGGCACCCGTTTTCGCGCATGCGCATCGTGTGCAACTCTCAGTCCAGCGTCCAGCTCGAAATTAGTTTTCTGCTCCAACCTGCTCAATTTTTATGTTTGCGTATGTTTATTTTCGAGAAAAAATGGATTCAGAAGAAAACAAGGGTAGGGTTATTGCAAGTAAAATGTGATGAATACGTGATATATCTATATTTCGGAGTTTGAAGAAAGATATGTGAAAAATTATGTAATTTCCTTTCAATGTGAGAACGTGCAATTGTGTAAGATTTAAAATTTCCATTTACTCTTTTTTTGGAATTTTGTGTTTAGTCATGTAGGGTTATTTTAATACGCGCGCGCCCGTGTGTGTGTGTGTGTGTTTGTGTCTTGATCCGAGAAAATGGACCTACTACACGGAGAAAAATGGAAGGTCATTTTAGCCATGCAGATGTGCAAACAGACTATATTGCAGGGTCAACTATAGGATAGCCCTTGAAGATGGCTAAAGCGACTATCTCTAAAAGGTTAAAACAAGAGGTTCAAATCGATCATCTCACAATGTCGACTTGGTCATCTAGGACGGTCGACTCAAGCGTCATAGAAAGTCGAACCGATCATGAGAGATTGCCGGACCGGTCATTATAAAGTGTCGAATCGCTCATCATAGAAGGTCGATTTGGTCATATCAGATAGTCGACTTGATCTCCTCGGACAGTCGACCTGGCCATCTTAAGGGGTCGATTCGATTATCCTACATTATCTATATTTGTTGTCCTTCTCCTACTTATTCCAGTCTCTCTCTTATAAGAGACTGGAAATTATAAAATTAAGTGGAACCTATAAATCCTGAAAATTTATATGAAATACATGAATTCTGAAAGCATTTTTTATTCTTTGTGGCGAGTGAGGTGTATGAGACATAATTTGATATGCAAAAACAGTGCACATTCACAATATATTTTTTGGAGCACGGAAGGCTAAGGACACGGCACTGTGTCACGCTGAATTGTAAGATTCCAAACATTGAAGTGAATTCAGAAACCAATATACTTACTTTCTGCATGCTGAAATTTTTTGCACTTTTTCAGTTTGAAACCACACGGTGACAAAAAATTGATAGCTGAACGTCCAGTTACGCCTTTATCCTAAATCCCTTGGAAGCATGAAATATGACGTTGAAAATTAAAAAGAATAAACTTAATTCACTTGAAATCATATTCTCTCTTATGCACTTCACTCTCCACGCATATTCGAAATATCAAAAAGCAGTTTAAACTTGTTAAAAATATGTTTAAGTTCAATAAACAGCAAATTTGACGCTGAACAGCTCAAAATGACCTTCACTCACTCCGAAATTGCTCTGAACCATGGTGCTCCCAACTCTCGTATCCATTCACACTGCATCCATCGTGTCGACAACTGGATTTGTTGGGGTTGGCGCGCTGATTTGAAATGATTAAATGTGAAAAGCAATTTTAAACAGCAAGTAATAAGAGTGAAGTTATTAAAAATAATACTTTGCTCACAACAAGGACTTGTAAAGTAAAATTTTAATTAATTATTAGATTTTTTCCTTAAAAATAAATGATAGATTTTAATTTCTAAAGAAAGGAATATATTTTTCACCTTAAATATGAATTTACAATAATTCCTAATATTCTTATGCACTTTGTATTTATTATTTGTTGTGGACATTTGCTCTTCCGTGGATGGTCGAAATGAGTGAAAACAAGATGATCGTATTGACCATGCCGAAAGGATACTTCGATTATCCCTGATAGTGAGTCTGACCTTATTACAACACTCAGACTGGCCATGAAATAAGAGTCTCTCTGACTATGTCGAAAAAATTCTGAAACGCTCTTTAGACAATCTAGAAGAATGGACTGGCTCTCTAAATTTTGACCCTCTAACTTTGACCATCCATTTTTCTCCGTGTAGGCAAAAGTGAAATTTTACAGGGCAAGCGATTGAAGAAATCCCGAGCTCGAGGCAGCGAAGCGGAGAAGTCTCAGAGGGGAATTCAGAGCCCCACTCCTTACAGTTCGACCGAGTTTCCCCACTCTCTTCTTCTCTCGTTCGCACGCCGGCAATCGAGTCCAAGTTCTCTCGTCTATTTTCCTCTGCTGCAGAATTTTCGTTAATTTTTCTTTTTACCCAGAAAAAAAATGATTTTTCACAAATAAATGTGTAATGATTTTATTTTTGAATTCAAAAGCTTTTTTCAAAATGAAAAGTAATATCCAAATACACTTTTGGTGAAAAAGACGACCGTGTAAAAAAAGAACGACTGAATAATCCCGAAAAATAAAATTCCCGACACTGTAAAATTCCTGAATTGGAAAATTCTCGAATATTAAAATTCTCGAATAATAAAATTCCCAAATAATAAAATTCCCGAACAGTTTATAATATTATCGAATTGGAAAATTCCCGAATAACCAATTTCCCGGACAGTTTATAATATTACTGAATCTGAAAATTCCAAAATAATAAAATTTCCGAATAATAAAATTCTCGAATTGAAAAATTCCCAAAAGTTTCTAATATTTCCGAATAATAAAATTTCTGAATAATAAAATTCCAGAAAAATAAAATTCGGAATTGGAAAATTCCCGGCCAGTTTTTAATATCACAATATTACCGAATTTGCAAATTCTCGAATAGTAAAATTCCCGGCAGAAAATTGGCGAATTATAAAATATCCGAACAAGAAAATTAAACAATTTAAAAAATTTCTTTTATAAATGTTATTTCTTTATTCAAAATACAATAATCAAATATTTTTAGCAAACAAAAATTATTTTTTATGTTTAAAGATTCTAAAATTATTGTTCAAATGTAAAATAACAATAATTGAAAAAAGTATATTTCTGGATAACAATATTCTTCAATTATTGTTATTTTTTATTCAAACAATAATTTTAAAAACTTTGAACATTAAAAAAAAATTCTGATAAATATGTTTGATTATTGTGTTTTTAATAAATAAATAATATTTAATAAAAAACATTTTTTCAATTTTTCAAATTCAGTTATTCTATAATTTGGGAATTTTTTAGTTCGGATATTTTATAATTTCGCAATTCTTTGTCAGGAATTTCATTATCCGGCAATTTTCAAATTCGGTAATATTATAAATTGTCAGGAAGTTTATTATTAGGCAATTTTCCAATTTGGTAATATTATGAACTGTTCGGGAATTCAATTATTTGGAAATTTTATAATTCGGGAAATTAATCGTTCGGGAATTTTCCTATTCGGAAATTTTGCAGTGCCTGAAATGTTATTTTTCGGAATTTTTCATTTGTTCCCTTGGAAATTCCCGAAATAATAAAATTCCCGAATTGGAAAATTCCCGTCAGTTTATAATATTACCGAATTTGAAAATTCCAGGGTATCTACCGGATCGGGAGAAACCTGGAAAACCCCAGGAATTTCATTGGACCGTGAAAAAACCGGGAAACCCCCGGGAATTTTGTTTAGGACCGGGAATTTTTTGTATTTGATCGAAAAATCTACTTTTTCTACTTTATTTTCTTTTTATTCTATTTCCACTTCATCCACGGTCGCAAGGTTCCTTCCTATGCTTATTCTAAGTACCGATTTATGTAGTTTTTTACATTCTCATCCTAATAAGAATGTATTGGTTTTATGTAAAATCTGACTTAGTCGGTTTTCATTAAATCTTCACATTTTGAGATCCACTATGTCAGAAAAGACAATTTTTACGAAGGTCTCTGTCTGTAGTCTGTAGTCTGTAATCTGTAGTCTGTCTGTATTCTGTAGTCTGTCTGCAGTCTGTAGGCACGATAACTTTCGAAAAAATGATCAGACTGGATTGAGCTTTGGCACACTTTTTTAAGACCTAAAAGAAAAAGACAAGTTCGTTAGCCAGCTATTTTGGATCAAAATTCAAAAAGCAAGAGCATTTTCAAAATTTTTGAGATCATTTTTTTAAGGGTTCAAAATTCTATGTACCTACAAGATTATCATAACAACTTTTTGAGTTTTCTTGAATAATCGAAAATTCAAATTTTGACCCAACAAAAAATAATGAAAAATCAACAATAATTCAATTTTGCGGTCAAACTATGCAAGATACAAAAAAAAGATGAATTAGCAAAAATTGTGCACCTAAAAAAGATCAACAAATTTGTGATGAATCATTTTTTTATAGGACGCGTGGTTTTGGTTTTAATCGTGAAAACTGACATTACCAAATAAACAAAAGATCAAATTTTTTACATTCTCATTTTCATGAGAAAGTATTGGTTTTATGTGAAATTTAACTTAGTCGTTTTTCATTAAATCTCGACGTTTTGAGACCCTCTAAGTCAGAAAAAACTATATTTAAGAAGCTGTCTGTCTGTAGTCTGTATGTAGTGTGTAGTCTGTCTGCAGTCTGTAGGCACGATAACTTTCGAAAAAATGATCAGATTGGATTGAGACAATTTTTTTCAAGATTTGAAATCTATGTACGGCTATTCGTAGTACTCGGAAATTCGAACAATTTATCCTCACGAAAAACGACACAAGCCACGAAAAAAATAAATAGACAAAAGTTCTTCACCCAAAAAAGAGCTACAAATTTGTTATTAATCATTTCTTGATAAGACGCGTAGTTTTTGTTTAATCGTGAAAAATAAAATTACAAATAAACAAATTAAATTTTTTGACAAAAAGACACAAGGTACAATAAAATGTTTGATAACAAAATTCTTTTCAAATTAGATCTAAAAACTTGCGTTTAACCTTTTTTTCTCACGAGACTCGTGATGAGAATGTGTTCGTTAAAGCCGAAGGAGCTTTAACAAAAGAGAATTCACAATTATTAAATTTCAGTTTTTGATGGTTTGACCTATAATTTCAAAATTCCTATGCAAAAATGTGGTGCGCGCCTAGGCGCGCCCAAACGTGGGAGCCGCGCGCGCAGCGAGCGATGAGAGTATGCTCGCGCAGCGGGCAGATTTTTTCTATGTATATTACGTTAAAATTCCTATTTCTATGTATACGTTGACTTTTAAAAATCACAAAGAGACATATAAAACTTGGCCAGGGGAAAAATATTTGACCCGGAAAAAACCGGGAATTTCAAATTGACTGATCACTAGACACCCTGAATTCCCGAATAATAAAATTGCCGAATTATAAAATATCCGAACTAGAAAATTCCCTAATTATCAAATTCCCGAATTTAAACAAATAACATTTTTTTTAATAAATATGATTTGTTGATCAAAAAGTACAATAATCAAATATTTTTGATGTTTAAAGTTTCTAAAATTATTGTTTGAATTAAAAATAACAATAATTGGAAACAATTATCTTCCAGAAATTATTTTTCGGGATTTTTCAAGCGTCCCAAATTTTTTTCAATTATTGTTTTAAATTCAAACAATAATTTTAGAAACTTCAAACATTCAAAGTAATTTTTTTCATAGAAATATTTGATTATTGTATTTTTAATAAATAAATAATATTTATTCATAAAAATTAATTGCTTACATTTGGGAATTTTCTATTTCGGATATTTTATAATTCGGGAAATTTCTGTCGGGAATTTTATTATTCGGGAATATAATAATCACAACCAATTGAGACTCTCGGTTTCCTTTCTCTGCCCCCCCCCCCCCCCCCTGGTACGGGGGGGCTAGACTCTCCATCGTACGACGAATAATCACTTAACTTGGACATGATTTCGGCTCGCAAAACAAATCTCGCGCATCAAGGTGATAGTTGGGTGTACAATCTAAACATGAATAATACAAACAATAAAGTAGCCTCGGAATGGACTGAAACTTTGATTGACGAAATGCATACACACGGTAAACGTAAAGTTCGAGTTTCAGGCGATGAATGGAGACTGGGTGTTTGGAATGCTAGAGGAGTGAATGATCTTAAAGTAAGAGAACTACGAGAAACTATGCATGCAAGGAAACTAGATATTTTATGTGTACCTGAGACGAAGAAAAGGGTTGCGAAAGTAGAAACATAGAAAATGGGGTGTTGAAAGGCGGGTTTGAAATATGGTCATGAGTAGGTAGCGAATCAAATCGTAGTCAAGGGGTCGGTTTAATTATGAATGAAAAAGCAAGACAGCATCTCAAAGATCAAGGATGTGTATCGCCCAGATTGCTGTGGGTAAGAATGAAGGTAGGAATCAGAAGATTATTTATCATAGCGTGCTACGCCCCAGTTGACAGTGAGTCGCGAGAAATCAAAGACGCCTTCTGGGACACTTTAAATGATACAATAAGTACTTGCGATCAGGGTGAAAGAATAATTCTGCTAGGAGATATGAACGGATGGGTCGGCGTTCAACGTCAGGATACAGATACAGAAACGGTGCTAGGTAATTTTGGGGATCCAACTAGAAAAAATTACAACGGGGAAAAATTAGTTAGATTATGCTTAAAAAAGGGCCTATTTATTACCAATACTTGGTTTCGACATAAAATGATCCACACGTACACCTGGTGTAAAGGAAATAACCGCAGTGTAATTGACTTCGTTATTGCGTATGAAAGACTAAGAGAACTAGTCAAAGATACAAGAGTCATGAGGGGTTCCGAATGCAATACTGATCATTACCTTTTAATCTCTAAAATAAACTTAGGCCGGGGATGGAAAAGAAAGAGAACAGAAAAAACGAAACAAACTCGAATAAAAATTGAAAATTTACAGAAACCGGAAGTGCGAATAGAGTTTCAAAATAAGTTAAGCGAACGCATAGATAGGGCAACTTGGGAAGCGCTTACGAGCAATAAAGATATAGAGTGCGCGTGGGCTTTGTTACGGGATATCATTGTTAAAACTGCAATTGAAGTGTGTGGCACGGCAGTGGTAGGAAGAAAGTCTGGTGATGCGTGGTGGAATGATGAAATTAAAGCAGCCCAGCAAGAAAAGAAAAAAGCGCACAAGAGAACATTAAACATCACAGGTCTTAGCGATGAGGAGAGAAATAGACCCGAAAATGATTACAAAGACAAAAAGAGGAAAGTTAAACGACTAGTCAAGGAGAGTAAAGAAAAAATCAGAATAGAAGAAGAGAGGAAAATACAAAACAGCTTTGAAGGAATTATGAAACTATTATTTAAACTGATAAAAGAAAGTAAAAGTACAGAGTTTTTGAGCATGAGAAACAGCAAAGGTGAAATGCTATATGATATAGACGGGATAGTAGACGCTTTAAAAGACTCTTTTAAAGGATTATTAAGAGGTGAAGATATAGGGCAACAGAACTGCAACATAGAACATGATGCATTAGAAAACCCAATTGAAAAAGTCTGTGTCACTGAGGTTAGAGATATAATTAAGAACTTAAAAAACGGTAAGGCTGCTGGCGTAGACAGTATTAGCGCTAAAATGCTTAAATACGGTGGCGAGTACATACCTGACAGGTTGTGCGAATTGTTAAATTTATCTATCGAGATGGGAGAAGTCCCAGACGATTGGAGAAAAGCGATTATCGTACCAATATACAAAAGAAAAGAAGATAAAAGCAACTGCAGTAATTACAGAGGTATCAGCTTACTAAGTACCGTAAGTAAAATATACTCAAAAATACTCATTCGTAGGGTAATGAAAATTACAGAAGGAAAGATATGGGAAGTCCAAAGTGGATTTATGCCAGGATCATGTACTTTGGGAAGTCCTTAAAGAGTACGGAGTCAATGGATGGCTTCTACAAGCAGTAAAATCAATATATACAGGTAGTAAAGCGAGTGTAAGAGTAAATGGGAAACTGAGTGACTGGTTCGATATTATGCAAGGCGTGAAACAAGGATGCGTTATGTCCTCATGGCTATTTATCATATTTATGGATAAGTGTCTAAGAATGGCCCTCTTCGACGAAGAAGGTGTAGATCTCGAAACAATGAAGGTACGTGTGTTAGATTTCGCAGATGACAAGATTATTATGGCAGAATCAATCGAGGACTTGCAAAGAATGTTGAATAAACTTAATACAAGCATGAAGAACATGGGCCTTAAAATTAACGTAAATAAAACAAAAATCATGGTGTTTGAAGGAAAAACTGAGAAAACAATGTGCAACATTGTCCTAAATGATGAGAGATCAAAACAAGTTGACAAGTACGTATATCTGGGTAGCCTATTCACTAGCGACGGGAAAATAGATGGGGAGTTAGATAGGCGCATAAATAAGGGTAAGCAAGTTATCGGTAGAGCAGGGTCCATTCTCAGAAATAAAAACATATAAAAAAAAGCTAAAATGGCCATGCTTAATTCTATATTCGTACCGACTGTACTATACGGTAGCGAGACATGGACCTGTCAAGAGAAGGACAGGAGTAAAATTAACGCGATTGGCATGAAACCTCTTCGCACAATATGCGAGAAAACACTGATGGACAAAGTCCGAAACGAAATAATCCTCAAAGAATGTAATGCAAAAGAGACAATAGTTGACACATGGGAAAGAAATCAGTTAAGATGGTTCGGACATGTTGAAAGAATGAAAGATGAACGACTAAAGAAACAAGTGTATAAAGGTAAAGTAAATTCCAGAATGCCCAGAGGTAGTCCGCCAAAAGAATGGTTAGAATCTGTGAATGAGACACTAATCCGAAGAGACATAAGAAGCCATAGAAACACGAGAGCTTGCATAAAAAAATGCATGGACGTGAAGGAAGCTAGAGTAGTATGCCAGGACAGAAAAGTGTGGCGACAAATAGTTTGTAAACAGAGTGACAATAGAGTGAATGACGCCTGAAACTAAGACCTTGGATACTAAATGGGCCCAAGTGGGGAACCACACATAACAATTTTGTGAGGCTCTTCACCTGGGGTGATCGCTAGAGAGATTGATCAGCAACCTGGGTCGGAGCAGTGTTGCGGAATGAACGTGTCATTTGAATAAATCACACAAGAATTCCAGATCAATCTAAAATATATATACCTAACCCCTATATACCTATCTACCTTATACCTATATACCCATCATACACATTACTATTTTCCAACCGAGCAAGTCACGCCTACCCCAAAAGGGAAATGGCTTAATGGTATCATAATAATAAATTGGGAATTTTTTTATTCGAGAATTTTCCAATTTAGGAATTTTATTATTCGGGAATTTTATCATTCGGAAATTTTATTATTCGGGAATTTTCAATTTCGGTAATATTTCGAACTGTCGGGAATTTTCCAATTCGGTAATATTATAAACTATTTGGGAATGTTATTATTCGGAAATTTTATAATTCGGGAATTTTATTATTCGGGAGTTTTCCATTTCGGGAATTTTATTTTTCATAACATTCAATACCTGATTGTGCGGAGCCTAGAGCTCCACGCAGGGGCCGCGGCGAGTAGTGGGGGAAGTGGTGGGAGAAGAAAAGGAGCAGAGGCGTCAAGCTGCTGCCTGGCACGCATTCAAAGACTCTTTTCCAATAATTTATATCTTGTGAAATAATGCAGATAGAAAATTTCTGATTGCGCCCCTAGAAAGATCAGTTAAAGAACTTACAGAATCCACCATAATCCGAAAATCGATTTTTTGACTAGTAGGTCCCTTTTCTCGGATCGCGTCACACACACACACACACACACACATATATATATATATATATATATATATATATATATATATATATGCTGGGTGCCTCAGACCACCCGTCCACCCCTTTTAAAGTCTAAAATACCTAATAAAATTAAAAGTCCAGTACCTCCTAATAGTAAATGGACTGTGCCCGATCGATTGGAGGTATTTGCAACTTCTGACTCCCACCGGAAGTTGCCTATTCAGACCGGAAGTAATTTTTGTCAATGGAATGACATACTTTTCTTTATTGATTTCAATTCTACGTTAAAAAGTGAGTAACTTTTGTAGGAAAATTTTTGTTCTAAATCGTCGGTTTCCACCTGAAAATGCCTTTCGAAATATTCAATTTTGTAACATTTCGGAAGGCATTTTAAGGTGGAAAACGACGATTTAGAAAAAAAAATGTCTACAAAAGTTAACTTTTTACCGTAGAATCGAAATCAATGAAGAAAAATATGTCATTCCATTTCAAAAAAATGACTTCTGGTCTGAATAGGCCACTTCCGGTGGGAGCCAGAAGTTGAAAATACCTCCAATTGATCGGGCACAGTCCATTTACTATTAGGAGGTACTGATCTTTTAATTTTATTAGGTATTTTAGATTTTAAAAGGGGTGGACGGGTGGTCTGAGACACCCTGTATAGTTTGTAGATATGTATATATATATATATATATATATATATATATATATTGAACTTGACCATGACCGTCACGGTCATTTCAAGGTCAAATTGATTTTTTTAAATGGGAACCTCTATTTTTGACCCCGAGAACTGAGAGAGCGGAAAATTTTACGTCCAGATATGACCTTGACAAATCGAAAATTTGACCCGGAAAGGTCAGGGCAAGGTCAAACAACGTACAGCAGGATGACTCAACCAGCATGCATTTATGCAGAAAATGTTCAACGCAAGAGTTGTAGCATTTTATACTCCCGATCGATTGCTGACTTTGACCTTGCCTATGACCAGAACCTTCATCAGGACATTTTCTTCAAAAATGCATGTCAGTCGAGTCATCCTGCTGCACGTTGTTTGACCTTGCCCTAACCTTTCCAGGTCAAATTTTCGATTTGTCAAGGTCATATCTGGGCGTAAAATTTTCCGCTCTCTCAGTTCCCGGGGTCAAAAATAGAGGTTCCCATTTAAAAAAATCAATTTGACCCCGAAATGACCCTGAAGGTCATGGTCAAGATCAAAATAAAGGTCACCATTGAATTCCTTGTTGAAAGTTCCTTCAAGAATGACCTTGACCGCCCTGAAAAATATCTTACCTGAGGAAATATTTAGCCGTCCCGGGACTTTTTGGACACCCTGTATAATTGTAACCATTCAAAATTAAATAAATTTTTTAATTGTTGAGGTATATCAATTTCAGATCGTTCAATTTTTATTTATTTAACTTATTTTTATTTATTTCACTTAATTTATTTGGAATTATTATTCATTCTTGAAATCTTATAATGAAATATTTTTTAATTTTAACTGTCAATTTTTTAATAAAATATTTAATTACTGAGGTATATCAATTTCAGATAGTTCAATGTTTATTTATTTAACTTATTCTTATTTATTTATTTTACTTAATTTATTTAGAATTATTATTCATTCTTGAAATCTTAAAATGAAATATATCCCAATTAGGCAAAAAAACTACCCTTTATAGGAGTTGAATTAAAAAAATAATAATTTCCACTTTCTTATATTATCCCTAACCGTTTATGTACTAAAATGTCCAAACAATTGCGCGTATAAATTTCAAAATGCACAATTTGATATTTCAAGCCCTATAATGGGCAATTTTTCAGGCCTAACGGTCGTATTTTTTTCGTAATTTAATTATCATAATAAATGTTAAAATTCATAACAGATGAGGGATAAATAAAATCAGATTTCGATGATTTTGACAGAGTTACTTATTATGCTTTAACTGAATTTTATCTAAAAACCCTAATTTTGATTCATCTTTCATACTTTGAAGGTTACATTTGACCTATAGACATTTCACAAATAATAATGAAACTAACAACAAGATGCGAAGATCGTGTACTTTTTATTTTCATATTTTTGTGTTTATAACCTCTCTCTCAAGTCAAGCGCGTCAAGCGAGTAAGCGACACGAGCAGACAACTAATTTCGACCTGGAAGCCGCGCGTGCACACGGGCACTTGGACTTGGGCTAAAGAGTAGGGGGTGATGGTGTACAAAAGATCGGCTCGTCCCGGAACGTGTAAAATGTGCGCCCCTTTGGAACGTTTAAAAAATATCCTACTGGGACCTGAAGGGGACTTACTGTTATTATTATTATTAACAATAAATATCACGTAAACCATAAGAGATAGGTAAAAATCGATGTGGTATGAATTTTAGATTTTTGCTACAACTTTCCTAGGCACTGATATATATAATACACTGGATACAGGATTCAATGGAACTGTCTGTGCCTACTTGAAGGCGCCGGAGCCGCCCTTTTTTTATGGCTTTTTGGGTCAAATGAGGCGGGAGATTCAAATGTAGTATGGAAGATAACTTAATGAGTGAATCGACTAAGGTAAATGCACTGTTAATCGTCACTGCATTAGTTATCGTCAGATGGCCCAGTATTTTTCGTATAACAAGACTCGCTCTTGCCGCGTATGATAAAATATGTGATTTTAGGTCTGTTCAAATATCCTTTTATCAAATTAGTATACTTTTCTCGTTTTAATACTTGGTTACGTGCCTGACGATAACTAACGCATTTGCATTATTTGAATTTGTATCGTGAATAAAAATTGACTGCAATCAAATATCATGAGAAGTGATCAAAATTGAGTTTTTCTATATCTGCTTTAATCGGTTAAGCCCTTTGTGGAAATAAGAATTGTGTTTTAAATACAATTATATGCATTTTTAATTTCCAATTTAGCTTAAGGTTGACGATTACTAGTGCATTTACCTTAAAACTGGAAACTTAATAAAATTTAATAAAAAGTAAATACATTAATAAAAATAATAGAATAGTATAAAAAAGGGAAAGCCGATGGGATTTAAAATTGGTGGAATACACATTTTGTAAACACGTGGTTTAGAATATTTATTTTTTTCTGTTGAAAGGTACAATAAAACTTGGAAGTTTTTACAAGTGAACAATATAATAATTGTAATATCCTGAAAATCTGTATACATTAGAATTGTGAAACACTTATTGGAACCTTTCAAGGGTAAAAATTTGTACAAAATCTTCGGATAAAAAAGTGGTGTGAAATTGTAAAGATGATGATTAATGGATTTTAGAACTACAAAATGAATGTAAATATCATTATGAAGGTCCTACATGAGTTTTTATACTTCATAATAATTAAAAAGAGCAAAAGGAATAAAAATCGTGTAGCATTTACGTAAGTTAAATAATTAGTAATATTAATATTATGGCAGTAATATTGTGCAATTCATGAATACGAACTTTAAATTAATGTTCAATAAAAATGAACATAGAAAAGAGTATAAGGTATAAATATATAAGATAAAAGTATATATTGTAAAAATGAGATGTATAATAGGAGAAAATCATTTTCACTTGAATGTAAAAAAGGCCAAAGATGCCAAAATATTATGTACTTGGAGTTCAGAACGTTCAAATGAACGAAACATTTTCTCCGAGTTTTATTTTCTGAAAAAAGATTGTTCCAACGACAATTAAAATAATGCATTCGAAGTTTATTTTATAATCTGTTATTTGCAATATAAATTGAATCAATATTTCAGCGCTGTTTCTAGTGTACAAAGCCATCAGTAAAAATGTCGTTCATTTGAACGTTCAGAGCTCCAAACACAGAAAATATTGTATTATTTTTTCCAGTGCAGTACAGTTTATTCATTTATTTCAGTATATTTTCCACTATATTTCCTATACAACCTTAATTTATACTTCAGTATCTCCATTCGTAGTATATAATTAAAATTTTATCCATTTATTTTTTTTCCACCTGCACAAAATCCATTTGCCTAAACAAATGGAAGGCTTGGTGTTATATTATGATACAGGGTGTGGGATTAGAGAAACATACACCCTTGAATTTTCCTTGTATCCTCGTTTATTTAGTTTAACTTTTAATTCTCTCTCTCTCTCTCTCTCTCTCTCTCTCTCTCTCTCTCTCATTCTAACTCGATCTGGAGTTGGCATGATTTGTTGATTACTAATGACACGACCTAAATACGCAATTTCTCGTTTAAAAAATTCGCACTTTTCTGGTTGTAATTTTAGATTTGCCTTATTCAGGCGTTCCATGAGTTGGTAGAACTTTCGGTCATGTTCTTTTAAAGTTTCCTCGTCAATAATCATATCGTCGAGATATGTGAACCTCTTGAGTCCCTGTAATCCCAAAAGAACGGAATCCATAAGACGTTGGAAGGTGGCTGGGGCTCCCTTTAAACCAAAGGGCATTCGTAAAAATTCTTAGTGGCCGTACGGTGTTCAAATGCGGTTTTATGCCTATCCGCTTGATCCATCGGAATTTGGCAATGGGTAGGCGTCTCCTATTGTTTTTCCGTTTAATGCTCTATAGTCTACCACCACCCTTCAACGCTTATTTCCTTGGGGGTCTGGCTTTTTGGGAATTACCAATAATGGTGAGTTATAAGGAGATGTCGACGGTATAATGATGTTTTCATTTAACATTTTTTTGGTTTGTGAACGGTTCTCGTCCTTCTGACATTGTGGATGTCTGTATGTTTTTCGAGGACAATGCATCACCTTGTAGATAAAATGAGATTGTGTATGGCTTGATTAAATTGATTACATGGTCCTTTTCTGATTCGTTTAGGTGCTGCAGATTTATGATCTTTGTTAGAAGCTTTAATCTAGGTTCCTCATCGTCAGAAGGCTTCATCGCGTTTACTGTTTGAGTGGTGCAGATTTTTGAAGACCTGATTTTTGATGCTTCGTCTTTTTTTGCCTCGTCTTCACAATATGCTTGTGTTCAGATATATCTAATGGTATTACCTTAACCACTGGTGTTATTACTTTTATTGTCGACTCAGTGGCATTAATCGCAGTTGTTAGTGCTATACCATTTTTTATGGAGACTAGAGCATTGCCAATGTAAACACCCAGACCCGCATCAAGCGGTTCTAGGCGGTAAAATAAAGTATTCTTCATTATGAAATGGAACGCTACGGTTTTTCATAATATGTGACCTTGACTCGTAGCAAATTTTTGCTTAGTAATTCCAAAAAAAACGCACTTCCTAGAATTCCTGCTTCCTTAATTGCAAATGAATCTGATACTATTTGGAAGCTAACTTCTAGATCATTGCCTTTCAAATGTACTTGACCTAAGGTGAGCACTAAACCTGACATTATTCCCTTTACTTCAAAAATAATATCTGAATTTTTTACTATCCAATCGCTTAGAACACTGTATTTGGTTATATTGATTTCCGCTCCTGTATCCAGAAACACTTCACACTCATTATTTTTTAGACCTGTACTTGTAAGAAGTATAGTTGGTGAATGAACTGGACTGCTTAAATGGATGCTTGCTTGTCGTAAAGGCTGAGGTTGGCTGTGGCGCGTCTGATAATCGGTTCGCCACTCGCCTGCGCACCCATTGGACGAGTAGTGTTGGCGTTTAAATTTGGTTGGTTTGTATTTGGTGATTCGTTTGCAATACATGGATTTTGTAACGCATTTTGTGGATTTTTAGGAAGATTGAAAGGGGCTTGGTTCTGTGGTTGTTCGAGGTTCTGTCTAGGATTCTGAGTGCCTACGTGATTATTTGGATAATTTAGTGGTGCAATTTGAAATGGATTCTGCGGATTAATTTGATATTGAATTTGTGGATGGCTCTGATATTGATTTGAGCTGGACCTTGGTACTGGTTTTGTGATTGATTTTGATAATAATTTTTGTAATTGGTTTTGGGGTTGATTTTGATACTGAATTTGGAGTGGATTTTCGTACTGGTATTGGGATTGATTTTGATAATAATTTTTGTAATTGGTTTTGGGGTTGATTTTGATACTGAATTTGGAGTGGATTTTGGTACTGGTATTGGGATTGATTTTGATACTGAATTTGTGGTTGACTTTAGTACTGGTATCGGAATTGAGTCTGATACTGATTTTGGAGTTGATTTTGATAATAATTTTGTGGTTGATTTTGAAATTGGTTTCGTGGTTGACCTCGGTATCCACCTTGTGATGTACCTCGATATCGACCACGAGATTGGTCTCCATAACCATTTTGCGATTGTTCTTGTGTACTTAAGGTATTTTGATCATATCCATAATAATCGTTATAACGGTTTTGGCGCTGATGATGAGCAATATTCGAATTTCCGAAATAATTGAATGCACCTGGGTTTTGTTTCAGTCTGCTTTCTTTAATACGCTGAATATGGAAACAGTTTTCAATGTAATGACAAGGGCGTTCGCAAAATGTTCCAAAATTTGGATTTTGGGGTGAAGTTAGTTTTTTAAAATTTTCTCCTTCTTGTTTATCGTTAAATGTCGAACTTGTAAGTGCTTGACGTTCTAAACGTTCAAATGAACGATATTTTTTACTGATGACTTTGTAAACCAGAAAAAGTGCTAAAATGTTTGTTCATTTATATTGGAAATAATTTATTATTGAAACAGAATTATAAAGAAAATTTTAAATTGCAGTTGGAACAATATTTATGTGTAGAATAGAAATGAGGAAAAATATTTCGTTCATTTGAACGTTCGGAACTTCAGGTACATGAACTACATGGACGTTACTCTTGTTTCATTTCTTAATTTCTCTAAATTTGCGACATCCTTTTCATCTAGTTCTACCTGGTAAGCAATATCAATTGCTTCTTTTAATGTGCTAGGTTGAGATGTGATAACTAAAGGCCGAAAATTGTTTAAAAGCCCATTGATAAACTGTTTTAGAGAGTATTTGTCGAAATTTTTTATTAATATTTTCGCTCCAGCCGAGATTCCGTCATTTGAATTTACTGGGTAACTTTCTATTACTGCTTGTTTGTAATTCCCGACTATGTTCTGAGCCCTACCTGAATAAATTGCTACTTTCCAGGGACCCGACCGAAACTTTCGTTCCATTTCGTTACTGACAATTAAACAAAATAAATTTGGATTCAATCATTAATGTAATTTCAGATATTATCTAATTCCGTTCAAATATAGAAATAGCAGTTCAAAGTTTATTGAAAAATTATTTTTTCTATCAACAAAGAAATGGAACGAAACTTTCGGTCGGGTCCCTGCTACTTTCTCGTCATCTATTTGGAAAGTTTTTCCCATTTCTGATATCGAAAAAGCTTTATTTGTGGTAATTGAAAAGGTACGTTTTAAATCAGTAATAAAGTCATGAAGGGTGTTGTAAGATTGAAGTCGCGGTCTCAGTAAGACGTTTGCCTGATCCGATAACTTTGTCGATATTAAGTCGAGCAAATCTAACAACGGTTTGTCTTTTGAACTGTCGTGTGCTCTTTTGGATCCACGGATAAAGGATTCGACGAAATTTGAATCTACGTTAAAATTTGGTATTTGTGCTAATTAGTCTTTGAGGGAAGGGGTCATTTTAGTCAATTGTTTCTTTCCTATAGGGTTCTTAATATCTTCTACCTGATTTTTGCTAAAAATCACGTCTTCGAAATGTTTGCCACTCAAGGAAAAATCGACATTGCGTAGGGAAATTTTTTCTAACGATTCATTATAATTAGCTTGTTATATTTCAATAAGATTATTATCGCTTGAATCGCGTTTTTGTTTCGCTGAATTGACATTATGTCTATATTCTCAGAGTACGGAGATAAACGTCTATCAGAACGCTTCTCGCGTGAATTCTGCTCGTTCGACAGCTCAATTTTTGATACGTAAATTAAGAAAAATGTTGAGTGAATACTTCTTACCTACTTCCGACAAGGAGACCAATGATGATTTGCAGTAAATTAACAATTCTTAATTCAGTTATTTTTTCTAGAATGAGCTTTATCTTTAACTTTTTTTCTTCTTGATTCCTTCCTTTTTTTAAATTTCCTTTATCGATTTTGCGTTGCCTTTATTCGTTCGAAATTTCAAGTAAAATTATATTCGTCTCGAAAAACAAATTTTTTTTTCTTAATATTGTTATTAATTTTGTTTTTAAATGTTCTCAGATTTATCCTGTAACAAACGAAGCAAAGGTCCTGTTTCGATGCAAGGAGGTCGCTTAACGACGTCCTTGAACGACTTTATAGTTGGGTATACATTTCAAGAGGATTTTTTAAATTTCTTTTAAAAAATTCTTGTTAAAGTTTCAACGTTTGTCGACTTTTTAATTTAGAAAAATCAACATTATGGATTTTATATCACAACGTGTCTTTATATTTACGCTACGAAATCCTCTTGCAATTAGCGGCATAAATCGTCAATTTTGAATTTAGTTTCCGAAACGTGGCATTTTTATAAAACATTTATCTTCCACTTAAGGTTGTCTTTAAAATTTGTTTTAAATTTATTTATCGGAATCGAGTTTCGAAATTTTTATTATTGAAAAACGCGTTGCACTAACGAAAATTGTTGCACTCACGAAAAATGTTTGCACTCGCGACGCGGTGACATGCCTAAAAGACCAAACCGATTCCGTACCGGAACCACAGTTATATTATGATATAGGGTGTGGTATTAGAGGAACATACACCCTTGAATTTTCCTTGTATCCTCATTTACTCAGTTTAACTTCCTCGAGAAAGGTGCCTAATCGCCGGTGCACGCGTTAAAGATGTTACTCCGCGGTGACAATCGCCGCACATCCTTTGACCGTGCGACGGCCCAAGGTGGTAATCCTAATCTTACAATTTTTGCTGACAGCAGCAATCGTTCTCACTCTCGTTGCGGCGGATTCAGCCAAATATGAATATTCAAAGTCACATTACGTGACACTTGGAAAATTGAAGAGGATTTTCTCCTATTATAAATGTCCTTTTTACAATATATATATTTTTATCTTATATATGTATACCTTATACTTTTTTCTATATACATTTTTATTGAACACTAATTCGAAGTTCGTATTCATGAATCGCATAATATTATTGGCATAATGTTAATATTACTAATTATTTAACTTACGCACATGCTATACGAGTTTTATTCCTGAAGCTCTTTTTAATTATCATGAAGTATGAATACTCATGTAGGACCTTCATAATGATTTTTTCACAGCTCGTCTGCGGAAAGTTCGATTTTCCGTGCCTCCGTAGACTCTGGAAAGTTGCCGATTTCTGAGCTTCTCACTTTACACCTCTAGAGTTTGTAAAGTATGCTACTTTACACCTCTAGAGGTTGTAAAGTAGCCAAGGGAGCAATGTAATGAGACGCATAGAAAATACGACATACATTGATCGTCGTTTTCTAACCTCACTCTGTTACACGAAGTAAAGCACAATGAAAACTAAAACCTAAACACTCTAAATGCGATTGGAGACTACATTATAACATGATCCAATTCACACCAGGTCTAGCCACGCGCAAGTAAATAAATAAACAAATTCACTTATTTATTGAAAATCTCACTCCGAAAATCGAACTTTTTCCTCAGACTCGATGTGAAAAGTATTGTACTTGACAAGTGTGAGAAGCAGGCAATCCCCGATTCGTGTGATGCCATCACTCGCCTTCGGCTCTTGACGCCAACTTCACACTCAGCGGGAATTGCCTACTTTCCACACTTGTCAAGTAAATAGCTATTATATTATAATCTACATTCATCTTGTAATTATAAAATCCATTAATCATCTTTACAATTTCACACCACTTTTTTATCTGCAGCAAAATTACTTTTTCACAAATTTGTTAGTAAATATTCTAAACCACGTGTTTACAAAATGTGTAATCCGCCAATTTTAAATCCCATCGGCTTTCCGTTTTTTATACTATTCTATCATGTATATTACTGTAATTAACTTTTATACGTTTTATTAAGTTTCGAGCTCTATTCCATTCACTCATTAACAATAAACTAAATTTGATATGACTTTTATTACTATTTTTAAGTTCTCTTCCATACTGATTTGAATCTCCCGCCTTATTGGACCTAAAAATACATAAAAACTGGCGGCTCCGGCGCGTGTACAAAATTCGATTAATTTTTTAATTTTTTTTTTTAATTCTCACGTGGTATATTCTTTTCCAAAGATCAAAAATATTTCTATTAAAGGTCATTCAAGGCAGAACTTTATTAGATTTCCAATGGTTTAAAACAATGTTTTTCTTCTTTTTTGAACGAGTAATCACGTTTTAAAGTCAGCAGTGATTTTTAGTAACGCTCACGCTAGCCGTGTAGAGAATTTCCGACGATAGAATACATAGAAAAATCTTAGTCTTAAGCTTAGAATTATACTTTATTTGGCTTTATAAATTGTTTAGAGGTATAAATTAATACGATTTTTAAGTTTCTTCTATCTGTGAATGCTCCGTTTCTTCTTTTTCAAAGTTTCATGCCACTTCTTTCAATGCACTTTTGTTAACAACACTTTCCGTTGACATTTTTATATCACCTTAGCATTGGTTGCATATACAATTAATTAAAAAGATATAATAAAAATTTTTTATTCAACCAATTTATTCTTTGTCTAACGTTTGCAAATCGCTTCGTAACAAATCTTTTAAATTCTACTATTTTAATGTTATTATTTAATTTTTAACCTCTAAACGAATTATTATAAGGCAAAACTGAGACTAATTTGATGCTTAAGTTTCAGAATTTTCTAAATAACTAAAACGCTCTAGGAGTTAAAAGAAATGACCTGCGAGTGTTTTAAATCCCTGAATAAGCCAGGAATTTGCAGAAAGGTAACACCTGAATAGAAAATTTTTCTAAACATCGGCATTTATCTCATTCCCTAGGTTTTCAGCTAAAACCCTGATTTTTCTAAATTCCTACGTCATACATACAACCACATTCGCATGGAATCAAGTAAACGCTGATAATTCAATGTTCGATAGGAATCTTATCTTCAAATGTGAAGCATTGAAACGGATCTTTACATATTTATATGGGACAAGCAAACTTAATTCTTTGAATACCCTTTTATGAAATCTGTCTGATTTATTATCAAAAGGTAGAACGATCATTTTGTTAACTTTGGAATTAGAAATCTTGCTAACTGTCAAAATAGTCGGGTTAATTTTTAGTTTTGATCAATTCTAATCTTTTATTGATATAATTTGTATAAAGACTTTATGGATACTCGGTTAATCTAAGTCTAAAATTGTCATCTACAATCTTTAGATTTTTAATTCTAAATCTTTCATCAGATTTCATCCACCAAACTATTGATCACCGAGACTTTGTATTTGAACGCTGTGTTATATCTAAAGTTCACATCTCTGCCAGACCGGGTATCATTCCTGTGCCAATTAGTAATAATTATATTGTTTGTCTTTTTGTATTTTTATTGAACAAATTCCCTTGGTACATACATTTTCGTATTATTCTTATAATTGCTTAAATTGTCTTACATAATGTGACATAAGTAGATAGGCAGGACCGGTTCTGGATCAAGATTCCTACCTTACCGGCATCGAGAAGCTTCTACCCTGTAGTGGTTCATGCCCGTGCTAAGCTTCTAGAACATTCTCGAAGGTCCCTGATGACGTCACAGAATAATAATAATATTGCACAATTGTCAGAGCTGAATTCTTGTAAACAGGTTCAAGGTTATTACGAGAAAAACAAGAATGATTTATTGCTTCCTTATAGATAAAACATTCATTTTTAATGCACAAATATGCAGGCGTATATATGTGAAATTTGATGTGACATCCTGTTTTCGTCTACATGAATTAGATTTATTGCTTTCTTATCGACAAAACATTCGTTCAGTGCACAAAGGATGCAGGTGTAGAGCTGAATTCATGTAAACAGGTTCAAGGTTATCAGGAGAAAAACAAGGATGATTTATTGCTTTCTGGAAAGAATTTCTTTCGTCAACTACTGCAAGGTTAGTGTATTGACACATTACATTTTGCGATGCAAAAATATATATTCCGAATGTGTCGATTATAATGTAGAACGTTCTGTAAAAACAGGTCCAAGGTTATAACGAGAAAAACAAGGATGATTTATTGCTTCCTTATAGATAAAACATTTTAATGTACAAAATATTCTAGAATATTCTTGATGGCATCATGAAAATTATACTGCGCAATTTCTGGAAAGTATTTCTTTCGTCAACAGCTTCAAGGTTATTGTAATGACGCATCACATTTTGCGTTGCAAAAATGATATCCCGAACGTGTCGATTATAGTGTAGAACGTTCTAGAAGATTGTTGCATCGCATTTTGCAATATTGCGCAATTTCGAGAAACGAATTTTACATGTTTCTACATATAGAACATTGTTGCATCATATGACGCAATATTGCGCAATGTCGCGAAACGAATTTTACGTCTTTCTAGATGTATAACATTGTTGCATCATATGATGCAATATTGTGTAATGTCGTGAAAACGAATTTTACGTGTTTCTACGTATAGAACATTGTTGCATCATATGATGCAATATTGCGCAATGTCGCGAAACGAATTTTACGTCTTTCTAGATGTATAACATTGTTGCATCATATGATGCAATATTGTGCAATGTCGCGAAAACGAATTTTACGTGTTTCTACGTATAGAAAATTGTTGCATCATATGATGCAATATTTCGCAATTTCGAGAAACGCATTTTACGTGTTTCTACGTATAAAACATTGTTGCAACATATGATGCAATATTGTGCAATGTCGCAAAACGAATTTTACGTGCTTATACTTGTATAACATTGTTGCATCATATGGTGCAATATTGCGCAATTCCGAGAAACGAATTTTACGTGTTTCTAGGTATATCAACTATAATGTGGAACGTTTTAGAACATTGTTGCATCATATAATGCAATACCGTACCATTTTGAGCAACGAATTTTAATAGGCAGTAAATGATTCATGAATATAAAACGAATTTTAAATTTTGCGTAAATAGCTTCAAGGTTACATTTATTTCATTTATCCTTGAAGTTACATCGTCAAAAATGTTTTCTGCTTAGGTATTATCCTTCATAATAATAATAATAATCCTCGGATATATAAGGCGCAACCTGTAAAGAATTTTGCAGTGTATTGCCAGATTCAGTGCAGTGATTTCATAAATCGATACTTCTTTTATTTCCAACATACTTTCTGTGAGTTTATCTGAGAGTCGCAAACAAGAAGGTGCCTGTTAAAAAGGTTAGTGTTTGTTTTGATTTAAAGTGAGAAAATTCAGTGAAATTTTGTGAGTTTAAAAAAAAAAGGTTGTTTCATAGGAATTTTTTTCCAGTTTTTATCCACCCTGTAAATACCAAGACTGCTCAAACAGCTTTGCAATTGGCATTTGTGAACAAGACATTAGAAAAGGAGGTTAGTGTGTCTTCTAGGTTAAAGTTTCTATTTAGTGGAATATTATGTGTTAAAAGTCGTTTCACGCCAAAAAATTTTCCAGTTACATCTCAACCACCAACTGAGCATTAAAACTTTGTAGTGTACTCGTACCTGACAGAAAAAAAATGGAGCCTGAGCAGAGCAGGAAACTCATCTCCATCATGGACCAGGCATATACCATGCTAACGGAGAATCGCAAAACCAATAAAATCAACAAGTGGATCAAATATGGTACGCAAAATATTAGAATATTAAATAGCATGTTAAAATATTTAGAATTGACTGTAGGCCAAAAAATGCATGTTCAATCGACAATAGGCATTTTAAAAGCGTTGAAAACTAAATTAAAAGTAATGAGAAAAAAGGGAAAAGGTGTTGAAAATTCGAAAAGAAAAACATAGAATACAGTGGGAAGACTTAGAATCCGCGTTCATGAGTAGGATAAGAACCGGATGTGTAGTAAATTTAAGACATAAGGACCTTAAACATTTTCTGGAGGACACAAAGTCAATGGTCGTTCAAAGAATAAAAAAAATATTTTTAAAAAAGATGGCGGTTTGAAAGTGAACGTTTCTTTTGCCGGGAAATTTAAATCCACAGTGAACGGTGAAACGGTAGAAGAAATTAAATACATAAACACTGAAAATACTAGAATCCTCCCATCTACTGACATCACTGCGTGGTACGATGAAAATGTTTTGGACCAAATTTTAGTAAAAGTAGAAGAATTTCAGGAAACGGATTCGGGATGGGCATTGAGTGAAATTATAAACCTCATAGTAAATTTTAATAAATATTTGCCTATAAATTCAGGTATGTCGACATTCATTGATTTACCAAAATATATAAGAGATAAAAAAGCTGTTATAAATATTCAGAATAATGATGTTTATTGTTTCCTGTGGTCGGTAATGGCAGCTCTTTGCCCTGCTGTCATGAACAGAGATCGAGTCAATTCCTACCCACATTTTGACACACTATTGAAACATGATGGAATCTCGTTTCCTATAACTCTTGAAGATATTCCAAAATTTGAAAAAATGAATGAGTTGTGCATAAACGTTTACGGCCTAGAAGATTATAAAAAATATAAGAAACGTGAAATTGTACCACTATATCTGAGCAAAGAAAAGTCAAGATGTCCGAAAATACACCTTCTGATGTTCGAAAATACAAATCTTAACTATTCCAATGAAAACGAATAAAATGACAGTAATCCAATATATCACTTCGCTTTGATTAACAACTTATCCCGACTCGTGAGATCTCAGTTTTCGAAAAATGATCATCGTGCATTTTTGTGTGACAGATGCCTATGTCACTTCAAATTAGAAAAATCCTTACAGAATCACAGATTGGATTGTGAAAATGCGAATCAATGTAGAATGATTTTACCCAATGAAAAAGAAACATTGTTGAAATTCCGAAATTACGGGTTCAAAGAGAAGGTTCCATTCTCTGTTTATGCTGACATTGAATGTCTATTAATGGAAGTTGCCGAAAATCCTTTGAATATAGGGCCGTATCAAAAGCATGTTCCATACAGTGTGGCATTTTATTTACATTGCAGCTTTGATGACTCTCGTTCAAAATTTCAAATTAATCGCGGAAAAGACTGTATAGAATGGTTCGTAAATGAATTAAAAGAAATTGCCCAAAATATTGATTCTGAATTAACCTGCATTGTACCAATGGAGAAACTCAGTCCAGAGCAAGAAGCAGACTTGAGGTCTGCTCAAAACTGTCACATTTGCGAACAACCATTTGGACAAGATGACATAAGAGACATCACGACCATTGTCACTTTACGGGCAAGTTTCGTGGTGCAAGTCATCAGTGTTGCAATGTGAATTACAAAGACTCACACACTGTGCCGGTAGTTTTCCACAATTTGTCGGGCTATGATTCACAATTTTTCATCAAGGCATTACCTAAGCAGTTTGAGGGTGAGGTTAAATTATTACCCATCAACAAACAGAAATACATCTCGTTCACAAAATATGTTGCCGGTACAAAAGTAAATCTTCGGTTTATAGATTCGTTTCGTTTCATGCCGAGTAGCCTTGAAAAATTATCCTCTTATCTGGGAAACGATGATAAAAAAATTACTCTCAAGCACTGCAATAATCCGGAAGAATTTCAATTATTAGTCAGAAAAGGAGTATTTCCTTACGACTATATTGGTGATTGGGAAAAATTAAATGAGCATCAGTTACCACCTAAAAGCGCATTTCATTCAAAATTAAATAATAATGGAATTTCCGATGATAATTACCAACATGCATGCAATGTTTGGGAAACGTTCAATATAAAAACTTTGGGGGAATACTCTGACTTGTACTTAAAAACCAACGTTTTACTTTTAGCCGATATTTTTGAAAATTTCAGGAAAAATTGTTTTTCAACCTATAATCTCGATCCGTTACATTACTATACAGCTCCAGGACTTGCTTTTGATGCGATGCTCAAATTAATCGAAATTGAACTTGAATTATTAACAGATCCTGAAATGATTCTTCTCATTGAGAGGGGTATTCGTGGAGGTGTATCGCAGTGGTCAAATATAGTGTTGCCGTCGAGCGAGGCCTCGACGTTTTCGAGACAAGACAAGACGAGCCTTACCTGCCGTCTCGAATTGATCGTCTTGGGTCTTCCTTGAAAATGCCGAGGCCTCGAAATGCGAGGCCTTGCCTTGGGCTTGTCTTGGCGCCTTGAGTTTGCACTGCCAGATGTGGGAACATCAGCATTGAATGAAAATACCGTATTCTGAGGCTCCAGCCTCCCTGACTCTTCTCAGGGTTGAACGAAAATCCCGTAATCTGAGACGCCAGCCTTCCCGGTTCTTCTCAGCAGGGGTATTTTCTGTAAGCTGGACGAAAATACGAATCCAATTTTTTTTTTTAATTTTTGAGTTACCGATATGTAAATATAATATTCGGAATGTACAAGTTTTCACGATTTCCTGGATATGTATTTTATCCAAAAAAGTCGAAAAATTGAATACGCTTAATGTATGAAGCAGTCCGAAACCGTCTCAAATGAAACAGCTTCTATTTTTACGCTTGAAGTCGCAGAATTCTCGAGAGCCAAATACGATTTTTTTGTATGAAATTAGGCGCTACATATTTTTTCGTGTTTCCAAAAAATAAAATCTCAAGAAGTTATGCGCATTTTAATGTTGTGCTTTGTATTTAAAAAGACCCAACATCTTTTCTTTAAGCATCTATAACTTTTGATCTAATGGAGACATTTCTCGTGTTTTTTGTTATTATAATTGAATTTACAGTCTTCTTTCATAATCCACCGGAAAAATGGGAAAAGTTTTAAAATTAATACAATGGCGGCGGTTTATTCTGAAAAAATTAAAAGTCGATTTTCTTAAAAAATTTCTTAAAAAATCTTCCCTTATACTGTTATGCGGTTTAAATCAATGTGGTGGCCAGGAGAATCGTTTTCATACAATATAATTTTATACATTTTTTGCAAGCAACGACAGACGAGAAAAATGTTAAGATAAAAGTTTGTGAGTTCCAAAAAGTTCTATGAAAAATAACTATTGTTCTTTTGTGACATCTTTCATTTTGTACGATAAAAATTCAAAAACTACATTTTAATGGAAAAATATTCTCCTGGCATTCAAAAATGACTCAGCCGGCTCAAAACTAAAGCGATATCTTCCTTGTATAAGCTGAAATTGTAAAAAGAATATGGGAAAAAATAAAAGAGGTTGGGGTTTTCCATAAAATCTTTTTTAATTTCTTTCATCAAGTTTTAAAAACATGAGAAAAAATATTTTTCGGAACGCCCCACTGTTTTTATCCTTAAAACTATTGTTTGAAAGGTTTTCCTAATAGATAATGGAAGAAACGCATCCTGTCAAATGTATGCAGGCTAAACTATTTTTTGAGGCAGAAGCATTCTACTCCTTAAATCGAAACAAAGGACATGATTAAATATTATGAAATTGCCGACTACTTATGAAAAATGTTTACTCGTGTAATAGAAAACCGCGTACGAGTAAGGGTTTCGTAACTTATTAGGACGTTAATTTAAGTCGTAACAGAATCTCCAAACAAAAAATTTTGTAATTTTGTACAAAAAATGGGTTGAAAAAAAAGTATTGAATAACAAAGGTATGAAAAAAATTAAGTAAAAAAAAATTAC
>CAKNYM010049427.1:82719-105575 GCA_932195095.1 Andricus curvator
TATAATTATTCAAAAAAATATTATTTTTAAGTTTTAATTGTTACTAATTATAATTTTGTATTGCAAATTGTTTCTTAAATATTTAAGTACAGTATTTAACTATCACTACTACATTGGGATTGGTGTTATTACTTGCATCCAAATTCATCCTATGAGAGATTAAATTTATTATCTCTTCCCAGGTGGTCGGAAAATATCCACATCTGCTGGAGGAAACTCAAGCCTCCAAGACGAGGCCAAGGCAAGGCCTCGCTTTTCAAGGCCTTGAGTTTTCAAGGCCTTGAAATTTGTCCGCCTTGCTTTGCCTCGAAACGCGAGGCCTCGAGCTATCCTTCCTTGCGTTCCTCGACCTGTTCCTTGCCATTGCTCGTCTCGAACGGCAACACTACTCAAATATATATGCCAAACCGAATAACCGATTTATGGGATCAGATTTTAATCCAAGCGAACCTGAATCGTATATCTCATATTTTGATATTAACAACCAGTATGGCGCAGCAATGAGCGAATGTTTACCTTTTGGTGGTTTCGAATGGGTACTTGATCAATATATCAATGTACAAAGTATTCCAGACGATTCACCAATAGGTTACATTTTGGAGGTAGACTTGGAATATCCTGCAGAATTGCATGATTTTCATAGAGATTTGCCTTTGGCTCCAGAGCACTTTGTACCCCCTAATTCCTCAGTCAAGATACCAAAACTGATAACGAGCGTATTGCCAAAGAAAAATTACGTAGTCCACTATAGAAATTTGAAAAAGTATTTGTGCTTGGGACTAAAGGTAACTAAAATTCACCGAATTCTAAAGTTTGAGCAAAAACCTTGGCTAAAAGAGTACATTGATTTAAATACAGAAAAACGAACAATGTCTAGCAATGATTTTGAGAAAAATTTCTACAAGCTGATGAACAATTCTGTCTTTGGCAAAACAATGGAGAATGTTAGAAAATATAGAGATGTGAGATTGATAACAAAATGGGATGGAAGGTACGGTGCAAAGGCTCTGATTGCCAAGCCAAATTTTCATAGCTGCGCCATATTCGAAGAAGATATGGTTATTATTGAATCAAAAAGACTTCAAGTTAAATTCAATAAACCAATTTATATAGGATTTGGTGTTCTCGATCTCTCAAAAATAATTACCTACGACTTTCATTACAACTACATTTTACCAAATTTTGGAAATCGTGCAAAATTGCTTTATACCGACACTGATAGTCTCATCTACCATTTCACCGTTCCAAACATTTATGATTTCATTAAGCGGGATATTCACAAATTTGACACATCAGATTATGCTCCAGATAATGTTTACGGAATACCGCTAAAAAAAATATAAATAAAAAATCATATGTATACAAAATTTGGAATGAAAGGTGTGAGAAAAAGAAAGCTAAAGGTGTGAAAGGGTCTACGTTGAGGAAAAATACATTTAATGATTATAGAAAGTGTCTCCTTAAATATGAAAATGTAACAGCGTCCCAAAATTTGATCCGCAGTAGAAAACATTGCGGATTATTTTTATGTGAGAAGTTGTAGGCTCCGGAAGCTACGATCATGGTTCTTTAAAAGCAACCAATCCCGACGCAACTGGAACGTGTACGTCATCCGCTTCTACTCCTTCTGTCCTAGAAGGTAAGCAAGAGCGGGAAATTTACGCGAGATAACATCGGGCAACACTGTTCCTTGGAGTCAGGTCTCTAGCCGCGGTTGATCTTACGCGGCAGACGGGACAGTTGGAGATGAAGTTTCACCTCTGGATACTTTTTTAGAGCTACCAATCCGGTTCGCGATGGAATGAGCCTGACGCTGGCAAGCCGGAATCTTGTTGAGTTGGCTAATAAATGAAGCTTTCATACCTCCAAGACAGCCGATTATGAGGACTACAAGATGGACTTTGAAGCCTTGGTAGAGCCTGCTCAGCTCGAAAAGAAGTGCTTGATATTTCGCCCGTTTTTCTTCCTCCTTTGCCGTGATATTACCATCGGCTGGTGCGGAGAATTCAATCACGTAAATGATCTTGTTCTTCAGATCTTGGAGGACAATATCAGGCTTCGTAGCACTGATACGTTGAGTGGTCGAGAATGAGAAATTCCAGTAGATCTTACACTGATCATTCTCCACAACGGACTCGAGTTCCCCCTGGGCGTATGGCAAGACGGGCAATAGATCAACACCATAGAAGTGCCTCAGATGGTAATATAACACTTTTAGAGCCGCATTGTGTCTCTCTATGTACCCGTATCGTGCATATTTTGAGCATCCACTGAGAACATGTCCAAGTGTTTTTGGCTCTTGCTTGCACGCTCGGCAGTTGGTATCGCCTACAGGTATATTCATTATGCACTCGCGGTAAACTAAGGTGTCTATAACGCCATCTTGTCAAGCAAAAAGAAATCCCTCAGTCTCCGATTTTAATCTAGCAGACTTGAGAAACATGTTGGACAGATCCAACGAGAGCTCTTCTCTACGTATAATGCCGTAGAATTTACCATGAAGGGGCTTGTCAGCATGTTCTCTTAGTAGAAGCGTATGTTCTGCTTCCTGTACACGACTTTTGAGCACCAAAGGTGGTAGTGATGCTAGGCCATGTGTAGTGTCGCTGGAATCAAATGGGAGGCCAAGCTTCTCTGCGGCACGATATAGAAACGCCGCAGCATTGACGACTTCATGTTGATGTACTAGTCGCATAAGAAAATCTGTGCTATTTAGAACTGAGCAGGCTGTAGCCAGAACCGTTCTGCGATGAAGACACTCTAAGCTCAGCAAGCCTCTACCCCCTTTATCTCGAGGGAGGTATATTCGAGGTACGGAAGATCTAGGATGATGACTTCGATGGATTGTCATCATCTTGCGTGTGCTTCGGTCAAGTTGCTTCAACTCATCGACATTCCATTTTACTGCACCAAACGTGTAGAGCAGTATAGGAACGGCCAGCATATTGGTTGCCTGGATCTTATTCTTTCCAGATAATTCGGAAGCCCAAATTTTTCTGAGAATTTGGCGATACCTTTTTCCAAGGGCCGTTTTTAACGCAAGCACATCATGGGTTTCCGCTTGCGGTATTCCAAGATATGTATATGTTTCTCCAATACCAAGATGTTGAATGATATTTCCGCCTATGAGTTGAACATCCTGATCGTGAAGCGATGATGTAGTTTCTAATCTTCCTTGGCGTAGGTGGACGCAGGCACACTTGTCCAGTCCGAAGTTCATGCTGTTAAGGTCCTCTTTCGAGGAAGCAAAGAGTTTAAGGTCGTCCATGTATAAAAGGTGGTTGACCTTATGTTCTCTTTTGTTCGGCGGGCCACATAGGTATCCAGAGCTTTTGCCTCGGAGCACAATAGATAGAGGCAAGAGGGAGATGCAGAAAAGTATCGGACTTAGAGAGTCTCCTTGGAAGACTCCCCTCTTATATGTGATATAGCTTGTAGTCACTTGTCTTTTGTCAGATGTTATGACAAATCTTGTCCGCCACAAGAGCATAAGCTCTTTTATGCATCTCACTATTTTTGGATGCACCTCCATGCACTCAATGAGCTTAATAAGTAGCTCATGGTTCGTCTTATCGAATGCCTTACGGTAGTCAATCCAAGCCATGGACAGATTGCGTCGATACCTGATCGAGTCCTGGGTGATACAACTGTCTATTAACAGGTTCTCCCTGCAACCTGCCAGACCTCTCTTGCATCCACGTTGTTCAACTATTGCACTCCATACCGGCTCGATAGATGTTAATATCCTCTCTTTGAGGATGCCAGTGAATAGCTTGTAGCTGGTGTTTAAACAAGCTATGGGCCTGTAGTTCTTTGGACTTGACAAATCTCCGGTCTTAGGAATCAATACCGTGCGTCCTTCCACTAGCCACTGCGGGACGGGTTGTTCTCCGTTTAAGAAAGTAGTAAATATACGAGCTAGATGTTGGTGCGTAGAAGTAAACTTCTTCCACCAAAAGTTGTTGATTTTATCTGGCCCTGGCGCTGAAAAGTTCTTAGTTCTAGCGATAACTTTCTTCACTTCTTCAGCAGTAATTAGTGGACACTCTTCCTCTGGACCTTGTAACCTTTGCCTTTGGCAAAAGTTACGAAAGAGTGATATATCTGAAGCGTCTTCATTTAGCTGATAAGTATCTCCATATACTTGTTCCCAGAAGACTTGAATCTCTTCTCGACTAGGCGGATTTTGAACGACACGTGACGTTTTATTGAACAGACGGGAAGGATGAGTAGAAAAGGTGGAATTTTCCTGAATCCACTTTACTCGCCGTTCAAGGCGCTGTTTCGCTGTTGAAAGAGATCTTATTTTTTGCGTCCAGTGCTGCTTGATGGTCAGCAGTTTACACTTGTTCAGGGTGTGATTTGCTTTCCTCAAGTTTCGAGCAAGTGCCCTAACTTTTGGAGTGAATTTTTTATTTAATGTTATGTAGCTAATCACGCACTGAATATTTGATGCATGCCGTCTCGCCGTTTTAATTTTGAATTGAAGATGTGCAATACGCTCGCGAGTCTTACTCAGACGTACTGAAGTTTCGTTACTTCTACTGTCGCTAAGCAAGGACACCGCCTTCTCGTAAACAACACAGTTCAGATTCCAGAGATTAACATCTTCGGGGAGCAAATCGGGGAGAGCAGTATTAGCTTCAGCTAATTTGTCCATCCTGAGAAAGACCTTTTGGTGGATAGATCTCCTACTTCTCATGTTAGCATTATCGGCTATCTGCAAGGGTGGTCTTGCTGGAACGGGTGGAATGTTCGATGGAGGATGTTGCTCTTCTTCTTGTTGATAAAGAGCTTCATATCCGTTTTTTCGCAAAAAGGATACCTGATCTCTTAAATACTGAGGCGTTTGATGAGCATATTCCGGGTGCATATTGACCCAACGGTCATGTAACCTCTGCATGAATCCTCTTCGCGCCGGTGAGCTTCTTTGCCAACAGGTAAGGATGTCTCTCCTGAGTTGGTCAGACCATTTAAATCGATGTTCTCGCGCTTGTCCGGGGCCATTGCCTGGTCGTCGCCTCGGTTCGGTCCTATTGCCACTCCCAACTGAACCATGGCCTCCATCCGAGAGAGGCCTATTGTGGGTGGCACTGCGCGATACTGGTGTCGTAACCGCATAATTCATTGCATTGGGGAGTTAGCCCAAAGCAACGTGGCTGACTGCAAGAGCCGGAGCTCTCGGGCGATGGGGTCGCCACATCCCTACGCCTTAAAGTAGGTCGTAACCTTAAATTATTATTATTATTATTATTATTATTTTAACTTTCTCGGGTGAACCCGGTTTTTCGTCATAGCCACGGACTAAGTCCGTTTTTTTTTTCAATTCAAACATCGTATTTTAATACGATGTTTGAAATCATTTGCGATGATGTTGTAGGTACAAAATTAGGAGCATGGTGTAGTTTGCAGTTTGTCTTTACCGCTGTTATCCGTACACAGCGGCCGTGAGCGTTGGAGGTGACAACAGTCGCCTCTGGATGCGTTCTTAGAGCTACCATGTATCACGCCATAGGTTCTTAGTCACTTGCTTCCTGATGGTCTAGGAAGCTTCTTACAATGCGACAGGTGTTTAATAAAACCGCCTTCTGAACTGCCGCCAGTACCCTACTGACTCCTTATTGTCCAAGATGTTCACTGCATCTTGCGTGCACATTGCCTGTAGCCGAAATCACAATAGGATGAATAGATGCATGTTTTACATTCCTCCATATTGCCTTTACTTCATGCCTTAGTTCGCTATACTTATGGTTCTTGGTTCTATAGGTTGCCTGCAAATTTCGGTTAAGTGGACAAGCAATGTCGATGATGTAGACTCTTCCATCTTTTTTTCTCGCATCACGATGTCAGGTCGATTGGCTCGGATGTAATGATCCGTCTGGATGGTCACATCCCAATATAAGATGTAATCTTCATTTTCTAAAACGGGGATTGGAATGTATCTATAGAAAGGCATCCATTCTGTTAAGTGTCCTAGCTTTAGGGCAAGTTGTTGATGTATAATGCCCGCCACATCATTATGTCTGTGCGTATATTCTCTTTGAGCCATTACGCGACAACCATCAATAATGTGCTCAATGGATTCGTTGGTATCTCCACATAATCGGCACCGGTCAACCACTTCTTGATGTAACACGTGTTTGCGATAATTCCTGTGCTGACAACCCTATCCTGAATCGCAATGACGAATCCTTCCGTTTCTGGATACAGGACTCCCTTTCTCAGCCAAATATTGGATGGCTCACTATCCACTTCATATTGATCTAACGTTTTGGGGTGTTCGCCGTGGATGGCTTTCTGTGTCCATTGCGTTTCTAATTCCTCTATGGTTTCTGCCCTGATATGCAAGGCCTCCTCTGAGGACAAATTCAAGGGCGTGTAGTCAAGATCCGCTTTACAGATCGTATTGTAAAGCGTAACATCTGGCTTGCTGTTAAAATAGTCCCGCAACTGTATAACGTGTGACTCACACAGGTTTCCTGACATCTACAATGCCCCTACCCCCTCTATGTCGTGGTAGAAATACCCTTTCAATCGCCGAATTACTGTGGTGCATACGGTGTTTCGTCATTTCTACGCGGATGATTCTGTTTAATCGTTCGAGGTCGGTGTTCGACCATTTGATGAGCCCAAAGGAGTACGTGAGAACAGGGATGGCATAGGTGTTCATTGCTCAGATTTTGGTTGCCGAGTTAAGAGAACTCTTCAGAACCAATCTGAGTCTTGTAGTGAAGGCAGTCGTTAGGTTTTTCTTAACTATCGTATGCTGAATACCCTTGGATTCGAGAATACCCAGGTATTTATATGACTCGCCCTCAGCCATTGCCTCGATGTCATTCACGAAATCGTTCTCTTGTTCTGCGGTCCCTAATTTTCCTCTGATTAAATGCACTGTTCTGCATTTATCTAGTCCAAACTCCATATGGATATCGTTGGAAAACTTCTTTGTGACATCGATCACTTGCTGCAGTCTCTTGTCAGAACTAGCGTACAGCTTCAGGTCATCCATGTATAGAAGATGGGTCAATTGATGACCATCCTCGTTATCATGTACTCTGAACCCATGAGACATGCTATTTAGAGTTTTGCTCAGTGGGTTCAACGCTAAACAGAACCATAATGCACTGAAGGAGTCTCCTTGGAATATACCCGTCTTAATGCATATTGATCTAGTTTTCCTTGGTTGTCCATGATCAAAGTACTTGATTGTTGTAGCCCAAAGCATCATCGCACAACGTAGGAAGTCAATGATGCGTGGACAAATTTTGTATACTTTTAAGACTTCAAGCAAATAGTCATGTGGTACGGAAGGAAATGCTTGCTTGTAGTCAATGTATGACATGTGCAAGTTCCTTTGATGTTTACGAGCTTGCGTCATGGCAACAGCGTCTATGGTGACTAGATCTTTACTGCCTCGGGAGTTTTTACAACATCCTTTTTGTTCTTCTGTAAGGATGTCATTCTCGTCGCAGTGAGAATATACCTTATCTGCTATGATAGCTGTAAGACATTTATATATTGTTGGAAGACAGGCTATCGGTCGAAATTCAGATGGATTTTGAGCGTCTGGTTTTTTAGGCAACATATACATAGTACCCTACAGCGTAAAGCCTGGCATCAGATCTGGATGTTCGATATATATATATATATATATATATATATATATATATATATATACCATTAAACCATTTCCCTTTCAGGGTAGGCGTGACACTACCCGATTCGGGTAGTGTTTCTAGGTTTTTTCTTGTAGTTATAAATAACTTCAAGTGTGGGCTCACCACACCCACGATGTGCCAACAGCACTCATGTCAGTATTCTTGAATTGTCACCCATCCAAGTACTAACCGCGTCCAACGCTGCTTAACTTCAGTGATCTGACGAGGACTGGGGAGCCGGAGCTCTCGGGCGATGGGGTCGCCACATCCCTACGCCAAATTTATTTATTTTTATTTTTATTATTCACAAATTTATTTATTATTATTATTATTACTACTACTACTGAAACGAACAAAAAACAGTGTGAAAAAAAAACTGAGTGAAGCGTGTTGTGTGTATGTGTGAGTGATACGAACGACATGTAAGCAGAGGAATGAATGTTGAATCAATTTTTTAGATTGTAAGATATCTACACTGAAAATACAAGTCTCTGAAAATAAAGAACAGAGAAGAAGAAGAAAAAATAAGTTAAATATAAATTGGTGTTTTTCATTTATTGCAACCTGAAAATCATATTTTTAAGTAAATTTTCTTTGAATAAACTCATCTGCTTTAATTCTAACTGGAAAAAAAGTTCAATGCAGAGCATTCTCTCAAACTGCTGCAGTTATCGGATGCAACCTGATCCACCAGACTTAATCTGTCAATACCGAAGGATGATGTTTCTTCAAGTCACAATGCTAATGGTGTTCACTGACCCACGAGTCGCTTATCTACTATTCGCACTTATTATTATTATAAGGACAAGGATTTTCTTTTACTTACACATCTACCTACCTCTTAATCTAGTAAATGAAAAAAGGTGAATTTGGTTTAAATTATATTTTTATTCAGATTCTCATACTAATAAAATACATGACAAATTTTAATGTACAAAGGTACCATTTATACATCTGAGTTCTGATAATTTATCAATCACTTCTTCACACACAGTTTGATTGTAAAAAGTTATCATTTCAAGAAACAGAATTTCAAATCGCATGAGATTCGTAAATATAAGTTTTTTCATTGCCTTATTTTTTAAATTTGCATAATTTTTTTGTATATAAGACTTTACACTTTTCACACAAGGTGATTTCACATTGCGCCAAACACCTTCAGCTATGGTTTCAATGACGACATCCATTGTGTGTTGAAACGGCATAAGACTCTGTTCCAGAAGGTACCGGTCGATACAAAGACTGACTTCACGGAGAACAGCAAACGTTGTTTCTTGTAGTACAAACGGATAATATTTCTGAGTTTCTTGAATTTGTTCCAAAGCCACTATATAATCCCCAAAAGATGTAGTCATATGTATATGGAAATTTCCACAGTCAATGCATTGTTGTTTCTCTTGGCCATCAAAGAACAGTGAAATGAGTTTGAAGTAACTTTTGAATAATTTCCAGTCTTCAGGATTCAGGGTTATACTTGCACGAGGATGACTGGCTAACAGTTTCACTGCTGAGGAGCTCTTTCCGTCTTTTTTTAAATCAGCACCAATGATAATTTGCTTTGTGAATGATGAATTCAGATTGTACGTAGTTGCATGTAACATTTGATTTCGAGGTGTGTGTGACATGATGATGATGATGTTGATTGCACTAAAGGCTTTCAGACACTGAGCGATAGTTGAAGACTGTTAACTTTATATATTTTTCTTCACAAATTCGATGGAATTGTAGCATCCACCCAAATACTGCATGCAGAGATCACCATCTTCACAGGACTTTTGCATTCCCAACAGCAGATTTTCATCTTCACTCAGCAGATTGGTCATCCTCGCTGGTAGAAAAACAGTGAAATTGTTTTCTACCGTGGCAATGAACCGCACTCCAAACTGTGTTGTTGCTTTTCTGATGTTTGTAATTTCATAGTCTTTGTTCAGTTCTAGGTCCTTGAGCTTCTTCGTTGGAAGGAAATCGTTATTAATGGCAATTTTGTTCAATTTTGAGAAATCCATTTTTCACTGCTTCACTTTTTGCAATATTCAAAGTACTAAATTTTCTCGTTAAAGTTTGTGAATCTATTCGCAATTTTATCACTTGTTTCAGTTCGCGAATGTTCTGTAGAAATACGTTTAAACGATTTTTCAGCTCTTGTCGCTTTTCTTCTTCACAATCTGACATCTGACAATAAACTGATGAAAGAGAAGAGCTGGCCTCCTTTTATAGACGCTTACTCCCTCTACCAAATTTCAGAAGACTTCTGCACAGTATTGCATTACATGATGCAACAATATTCTAAAACGTTCTACATTGTAGTCGATACACCTAGAAACATGTAAAATTCGTTTCTCGGAATTGCGCAATATTGCATCATGCGATGCAACAATCTTCTAGAACGTTCTACACTATAATCGACACATTCGGGATATCATTTTTGCAACGCAAAATGTGATGCGTCATTACAATAACCTTGAAGCTGTTGAAAGAAATATTTTCCAGAAATTGCGCAGTATAATTTTCATGATGCCATCAAGAATATTCTAGAATATTTTGTACATTAAATGAATGTTTTATCTATAAGGAAGCAATAAATCATCCTTGTTTTTCTCGTTATAACCTTGGACCTGTTTTTACAGAACGTTCTACATTATAATCGACACGTTCGGAATATATATTTTTGCAACGCAAAATGTAATGTGTCAATACACTAACCTTGAAGTAGTTGACGAAAGAAATTCTTTCCAGAAAGCAATAAATCATCCTGGTTTTTCTCGTAATAACCTTGAACCTGTTTACAAGAATTCAGCTCTGACAATTGTGCAATATTATTATTATTCTGTGACGTCATCAGGGACCTTCGAGAATGTTCTAGAAGCTTAGCACGGCCATGAACCGCTACAGGGTGGAAGCTTCTGGATGCCGGTAAGGTAGGAATCTTGATCCAGAACCGGCCCTGCCTATCTACTGACATATAATAAATTGATTTTATTATTCTTTTCAATTTCAATTGTAATTCGTATACGTGGATGATAAGCGTTACATTTAGAAAGTAATTAATTTATGTTTGTGTATAAAGGTTAAAACGTCATTTGCATAGGGACAATAAAATAACAATTTGAAAGGTAATTTCTAATAACGTGTCTCTCAAGGCTCTCCATATTAAGGTCAGATATAATACGGCGGTGCACATTAGTTCCGTCTCACATTCAAAATGCCCATTGATTAGTGCTCCCAATTTTGGGAACTTTTTGAACTGCGCTTGCGTCGCGCCGGCAACCCGATTGGTTTCTGTTAGCGCGCGTATTTTAAAGTGTATAAATATTCAAATTTAATATTTATGATGAATAATGATTGGGAAATGCATCAAAAGTAATTTTTTAATCCTAAAATAGAATTTTGGATCATTGTGATAAAAAAAAGTTATTTCTTTCTCTGAACTCAGAATTCATAACGTCTTTTTAATTAAAATCGAATTATTTTGTTATATGTCACTCCAAAATCTTATTTTAGGATTAAGAAATTACTTTTTATGCATTTCCCAATCATTATTTATTATAAATATTAAATTTGAATATTTATGTAATTCAAAATCAGCGCGCCAACAGTAACTAGTCCGGGAGGGAGTACCGGCACGACGCAAGCGCGGTTCAAAAAGTTCCCAAAATTGGGAGCACTGCCATCGATAGATACTCGAGATCCATCCGGTGATCACTTAAGAGGGCTGGGGATATGCGCTTTTGTAAGGTCACCGTCAGCCACTAATTTCTTCGAAAGTACAGGGAAAAATATTACTTGTGTGGTATGCCTGCATTCAGAAAATAATGAGCTATTTCCAGCATTTATTAAATTTTTATAAACATTTATTATATTAAAAATATTCTTGATCAAAGTTACCTTACTTTTAAAGACTAATTTCTTGGCTTGTAATGATTATTTCACAAATTTTAAAAATCGCGGATCTAGATTGATATTTTATCTACAAATGTATGTCTCTAATTAAGAAGTTTCTCTTAAATAAATATGAATAATCATGTGCTAACGAAGTGTCTGCATGAAGTAAATTCAAAGCAAGTAACTGCCGATCCTAGCGGCCAAATATTGAGGAGAGATTTAGGTACGCCCACGCTACTGCACTCACTACAATGCGTACCCTTTACCTCACCCCGGCAAGTTGTAGGGCCTACTCTAACTGTAATTCACATCTGGCGCGACTCTCAAGAAAACCCTCTCAGATTCATTTCTGAATTTTCTCTTTAGCCACCAAAGAAATGTACGAAATGTTAAAGTTCCCAACAAATTTGCCAAAAAAACTTCTCTGGCGTTCAACGAATTTGCATGTTTCTTGAAATTCTGATTCGAATGATATATACTTTTAGGAGTCACTTTTATCATGAAAATAGAACATAATAATCGAAAAGTGAAAAGAACCCAAGTTTCCTATTTTGGCAATTGAATGCCAATAGCAAAAATATCGATTGAAATTTCTTAATTTATCACAGAAATCGTATTTGAGAAAGAATTATTTGCAAGCCGAAAAAGCTGTCTTTAAAAGAAGGGCAACTTTGATCAAGCATATTCGTAATACCATCAATATTCATTCAAATTTTATGAATGCAATCTCTACCTTATTCTTATACGAATCCAGGCATACCATATAAGTATAGTTTTTAGCAATACTTTGAGGTAAACTAGCCGCGAGAAGTCGAAACAAACTTTGAAATGTTGGAAATACTCTACTTGAACTTTCGTCTAATCGAAACATTTCATTGGGGTACTTACCAAACATATTTGATATCCAGTGAAAATTTGGAATTAAATTTTGGCACTATACTAGAAAAAAAAACGTTTTGTATTGAAATCTGACTTTTTAATTGTGAAATAATATTTACAAACTAGAAATTAGTCTTCAAAAGTAGGGTAACGTTGACCAAGCATACTTTTAATGCGATCAATAACTATTAAAATTTGACAAATTGTCGATCTACTTTATTTATTTACGAATCCAGGCATACCAACAACGTTATAATTTTTAACAATGGTTATACATAAAATATAGCCGAAGAAGTCGAAATAAAGTTTGAAATGTTGAAAATTATACTCTACTTGAATTTTCGTCCACTCGAAACATTTCATTGGGATAGTTTCGACATATACTTGATATCCAGTGAAAATTTGGAATTATATTTTGCATTATATTATAGAAGAAGCGTTGTGCATTGAAATCTTACTTTTCAATTGTAAAATGATAGTTACAAACTAGAAATTAGTCTTCAAAAGTAATGTAACTTTGACCAAGCATATTTTTAATGCTATCAATATTTATTAAAATTTGACAAATTGTCGATCTACCTTATTTATTTAGGAATACAGGCATACGGGAGAAATAATATTGTGATAAGAGGGTTGAAGATGAAGAGCGGGGAAGAAAGGGAGGGCGTGGAAGCGCTGCTACAGAGCATAGGGTGGAATAAAGGCAGGGTAGGGAAAGTTAAGTTGGAGGGGAGAAAGGAGAAAGAAGTGGCGGTTGTGGAGTTGGAGAGCTGGGAAGAAAAATTGGGGGTAATGCGAAATAAAAATAGGATAAAGGATAAGGAAGTTTTCATCGATCACGATTTGACGAGAAAGGAAAGGGATGTACAGAGAATGCTGTACGACAGGGCTAGGAGGGAGAGGAGTGAAGGGTGATCGGCGAAGGTAGGATATCGGAAAATAAAAATAGACGAGAAAATGTGGGTGTGGGACGAGGAGAAAGAGGTGCTGAAGGAAGTGCAGGGGAATTTGTTTCGTAGGAAGTAGGGGGGTGTGGGTAATTCAGGGTAGAGGAGTTTTGAAGGTGCTTTACTGGAACGTAGCAGGGGTAAAGAAGAAGGATGAGGAGTTCTGGAGGTATATCCAGGAATTTGATGTGGTAGGACTGGTAGAGACGTGGGTGGAAAGAAAGGAATGGGATTGAATAGAGCCAAAGCTGCCAAGGGGGTATAGGTGGAGACACCAGGAGGCGGTCAGAGTGAAGAAGAAAGGAAGGGCTAGTGGGGGAATTATAACGGGGGTTAGAGATGGATTAGAGGAAGAAGCTCACGGAGAGGAAGAGGGGGAGGGAGTGCAAATGAGGAAAGTAAAGATAGGAGGGGTAATGTGTAAGTTTGTGACAGTGTACAATAAGGATGGGATGGAAAGAATTAAAGAAAGGGTGGAAGACCTGTTAGGTGAAAGAGAAGAGGGTATGGTGGTACTGGGTGGGGACTTTAACGCGAGGATGGGGAGGGAAAGGGGCCTTTACAGGGAAGGGGAGAGCTTCGAAAGGAATTCGAAAGATAGGTTAATAAATAAGGAGGGGGAGATTCTAAGGGACTGGATGGAGGATAGAGGCTGGGCGGTGGCAAATGGTATGGCAACTGGGGACGAAGAGGGAGAATACACATACGTAGGTAAGGTGGGGGTATCGGTAATAGATTATGTAGTTCTGAATATGCAAGGGTGGGAGGAGATGGAGAGATTCGCAGTAGAAGAGAGGGTAGAGTCAGATCATCAGCCATTAAGGTTGTGGATAAGGGGTGAGAACGGCGGAAGGCAAGGTGGGGAAGAAGTGTCGACGGGGGAGAGGGTTAGCTGGACGAGGGAGGCGATAGAGAAATATAAGGAGCAGTTAGGGAAGGTACGCTTCGAAGGGGAGACGGTGGAAGAGATATGGGAGGATTTAAAAGAGAAAGTGAAAGGGTGCGTGCAAAAGAAGGTATTCAAAAAGAAGAAGAAAGGAATGGTGAAGCCGTGGTGGTATAGGGAATGTAAAAAGATGAAAAGAAATTTGAAGAGGAAGTATAAGAAGTGGAAAGAGGGTACTGCGAAAAGGGAGGAGTACGTAGAAATGAGGAAGGGGTTTAGATTGATGTGTAAGAAGAAAGAACAGGAAAAAGAGAAAGAGCTGGAGAAGAAGTTAGGAAATGTTAAGACAGAAGGGGACGTCTGGAAGATAATAAATAGGTTTAGGAAGCGTAGAGTAGGGATAAGCGACAAGATAGGGAGTGAGGAGTGGAGGGAGTTTTTTAAAGAATCATTTCAGGGCTCAGATTCAAGGAATAGAGATGATGGGAGTAGAAGAACGGGGGAGGCAGAGATGGAGGAGTTGAATGACGAGGAGATAGAGAAACAGATTAGGAAGTTAAAAAGGTCAAAATCAGCAGGGCTGGATGGGCTAGAGAACGAAGCATGGCTGTTTAGTACACAAGAAGTTAAGGAGAGGCTGAAGGAGGTAGGGAAGAAAGTATGGAGGGGGGAGGGCTTCCCACGAGGGTGGAGAGAAGGATTAATAGTGCCTCTGTATAAAAAAGGAGATAGGGATAGGCAGGAAAATTATAGGGGGATTACGCTAATGAATACGGCGTATAAAGTATTGGCGATGGTAGTAGCGGAGAGGCTGCGGAAGGATGTCGAAGGGAAAGGAATATTGCCAGAGACGCAGGCGGGCTTTAGGGCAGGTATGAGTACTATCGACAATATCTACGTTCTGCAGCACGTGGTGGATAGAGAATTAGCGAAGAAGGGGTCGAGAGTGTACGCGTTTTTTGTGGATCTGAAAGGCGCGTTTCCGTCGGTGGATAGGGGGAGGTTGTGGGAGGCGATGGTGGAGAGGGGAGTGGAGAGAGGCCTGATCGAGAGGGTAAGGGAGATATATGAAGAAACCAAAGATAAGCTAAGAGGAGGACAGGGGATTTCGGAGCGATTCTGGATGGATAGGGGGTTAAGACAAGGGTGTCCGCTTAGCCCGACGCTTTTTGCGATTTTAATTGCGGATATGGAAAGTAAGCTGGAGGCCGGAGTGGTAGGAGGAGTCAGGATAGGAGGGGTTAGAATTTGGTCGCTAGCGTATGCAGATGACATAGTGTTGTTGGCAAAAAGCGAGGAGGCCTTAAAGGAAATGATGAAGAGGTTGAGAAGATACCTAGATAAGAACAAGTTAGAACTGAATGCGGAAAAGTCCAAGGTTATGGTTTTCAGAAAAGGAGGTGGAAGGAATAAGGAAGGGAAGTGGAAGGGAAAGGCGGTGCAAGCGGTGTTAGAGTTTGTGTACCTGGGCTTCTTGTTTCGGAGGAATGGCGGAGTGGATGGTCACATAAAAGAGAGAGTGACGAGGGAAAATGTGGTGATGATGCAGGTGTGGGGGTTGGGAGAGAAGTTATTCGCAGATGATTTTGGAAGGAGAATGAAATTGTTTGACTCACTAGTGATGAGTGTGCTATTGTATGGAGTAGAGGTGTGGGGGTGGAAGGAAAGCGAAGAGGTAAATAGGATACAGGAGAGATATGTAAAGTGGACACTGGGGTTGGCAAGGAACACGCCTAATTATATTGTCAGGAGGGAGACGGGGAGAACGAGTGTATGGATTCTAGCGGGGAGTCGAGCGTGTAAATATGAGGAGAAATTTTTGGAAGAGGGGGGGAAGTAAGCTGGTTAGGGAGTGTTGGTGGGAGAAGGAGAACAGGAGAGGGGGTGGGAAGATGGAGGTGGAAAGAGAAAGGTATTTTAGAACGAATGGACTGCATATGGAGGAATTGAGAAGGATGCATGAGGAAGGAAGGAAGGTATATGAGTTGGTTAAGAAAAACAGCATGGAGAGAGAGAAGACAGCAGGGGAAGAGAGAATAAGAGAGACAAGGTTTAATGGGAACTATGTGTGGATTATGCCAAGGGCGAGAGCGCAATATTTGTGTGAGAAAGGAGAGAAAGGAAGTCAGGAGCTTATAGCGAGGATGAGATGTGGGTGCATGGAGGGTTTCAATAGGTTCTGGCTCGCTAGGGAAAAGAGGATGTGTGAACTATGTGGGAAGGGGGAGGCAAGAGTGGAGCACTGGTTGGAGGAGTGCGTGGAGGTGGAAAGGAGTGGGATAAGCATGGAGGTATTGATGTATGAAAGGGGGGACAAAAGGGCAGTAGCATGGGTGAAAGGAGTATTGAGTAAGATGGAGAAGAAGAGAAGGAAGGAGGAAGAGGAATGGAGAAGGAAAGATTGTAAATAGAGGAGGATGTAAATATAAGTAAATGTAAATATTGTAAATATTAGATAAGTATTAGGTATTAGTCGCGGAGGCAGAGTTTGGTAATGCGAGGCAAGCAAGAAAGTAGGGACATGCGAGCGAGGCGAGGCGAAGCGAGGAAGGCAATGCGATAAAAGCGAGCGGCGTTAGAGATAAGGTTTGGAAGGATGTTAGTTTTAAGGGTTAGTTTTAAGAAAATTCTGTAAAAAATGGAAGTGTAAGCAAGTCAATTTTTTAAGGCCAGCAGGCTAAAAAATAAACGTTTATCTATCATAAAATATAGCCGAAGAAGTCGAAATAAAGTTTGAAATGTTGAAAATTATACTCTACTTGAATTTTCGTCTACTCGAAACATATTTCATTGGGATAGTTTCGAAATATACTTGATATCCAGTGAAAATTTGGAATCATAAATTGCATTCTATTATAGAAGAAGCGTTGTGCATTGGAATCTTACTTTTCAATTGTAAAATGATAGTTACAAACTAGAAATTAGTCTTCAAAAGTAATGTAACTTTGACCAAGCATATTTTTAATGTCATCAATATTTATTAAAATTTGAGAAATTGTCGATCTACCTTATTTATTTACGAATACAGGCATACCACATACGTTATAATTTTTAACAATGGTTATACATAAAATGTAGCCGAAGAAGTCGAAATAAAGTTTGAAATGTTGAAAATTATACTTTACTTGAATTTTCGTCTACTCGAAACATTTCATTGGCATAGTTTCGAAATATACTTGATATCCAGTGAAAATTTCGAATTAAATTTTGCATTACATTATAGAAGAAACGTTGTGTATTGAAATCTTACTTTTCATTTGTAAAATAATAGTTACAAAGTAGAAATTAGTCTTCAAAAGTAATGTAACTTTGACCAAGCATATTTTTAATGCCATCAATATTTATTAAAATTTGACAAATCGTCGATCTACCTTATTTATTTACGAATCCAGGCATACCATATACGTTATAATTTTTAACAATGGTTATGCATATAGTATACTGGAGAAGTCGAAATAAAGTTTGAAATGTTGAAAATTATACTCTACTTGAATTTCGTCTTTCGGCTAGGGGATTCAGAGTCTTTCAGTAGGGGATTCGAAATTATCCCAATGAAATGTTTCGATTAGACGACAATTCAAGTAGAGTATTTTCAAAAGTTCAAACTTTATTTCGACTTCTTCGGCTATATTTTATGTATAACCATTGTCAAAAATTATAACGTATCTGGTATGCCTGGATTCGTAAATAAATAAGGTAGATCGACGATTTGTCAAATTTTAATAAATGTGCTGTGTGCGCAGACGCGCACACAGCATGTGCTCCGATTATATCGCTGCACAAAATACATACTTTATGTAAAATTATAAAAGTTTTATGTGGAAATAATAGTTACTGGTGCTAGTTTATATATTTACGAGTGTATTAAACAATTTAAAGTGTCTGCTTGATGCTCTGTAGTGTTGGTGGGATGCTTCGTTTTGTTTTTGAGAACATAACCTCACTTCTGTGTTATGCCTACTACGGATAAACTTATAAACGATTGATTTATTGGCGTTTGGCCCTCGAGATTGTTTTATACGAAATTTTATCGTTTCGTTTAGTCTATCTATTCTTTTTTCCTCCCTCCGACAACTCGTTTCTCGTGACACGTGATTCAAACTTAACCTCACTCTGTCACCGCAAACTTTGCTCCAGCTTTAATAAGGATCGTCACAATTCATCATGCCAGATTCCCAAAGAACCTGTAAACAGTGCAACTCGGGAATAGATGGGGACTCCTTTATTTGTCCCTGTGGTATGCATTACCACCCCGGGTGCATCGCCTTGGCTACCAGTCAAAAGACTGGAAAAAGAAAATGTTGCAACTACAAACCTAGGTCCAATTCTCCTATCTTTCGAAACGTTACACAATCTGATTCTGCTGAAGTCACTCCAGTGACTAAATCTGACCTAGAGAAGTTACTGATTGATAATATGAGCAAAACTTCCTCCCTCCTGGAAAATCATAGAGCCTCTATCTCAGCCGAGCTCAAGGACTCGACAGATGCTATATCGTCCAAACTCAACACTCTCGGTGGCAACCTGGATCTTGCGCATGAACGCATCGACAGCCTAGAAGTCAAAGTCCAGGAACTCGAAAACAGGACCGTCGACAATGAAGCTTACACGCGCTGTATTGTGGAGATGTCAGACAGGATGGAACGTAAGAAAAATTTAATTTTGTTTGGTTACCCTGAAGCTAAAAATGCCTCTGATACCTCCCAGACTGTCACTAAATTGAGTGATATTATTAATAACTATCTTAAAAATATTGATCATGATCACAACTCGAGCAACATCAAATTCTATAGAATTGGTAAAAATCCGCAGACCTCTGGACCTCCACGCCCAATCAGAATAATTTTCAAAGCCGAACATGTTGCCACAACAATTCTTCAAAAATATTTAATATTGAGAAAAGAGCGACCAAAACCAGATGCTTCTGGCGAAATGACTCTCTCACAAGATCGCACCCAGGCACAACGAACCCGTTACAACGAACTGAAAAAAATCTTGGAGGATCGTCGTGCTCGCGGAGAACAGAATCTGAAGATTGTGGATCATCTAGGGGAACCGAAAATTATTCTGTCAAAACCACGTACAATAAATTTAGCACCTCAGCAAGCAGTCAACAGTTCTCAATAAACGCATCTATTCCAGGTATCGCTCACACACATATAGTTGACGTAAGTTTGTTAAATGACATATCTTTATATTACCAAAATGTGCGGGGCATTAACACTAAATTTTGCTTGTTAGTTACATCGCCGGAAATTTTTAATTACGACTTTTTAATTTTTTCCGAAACTTGGCTAAAACCTCAGGTACATTCTGCTGAATTTTTCGATTTAAATTTTTTTAACGTCTACAGAGATGACAGGCTGGATAAAAGTGGTGGGGGTGTACTTATAGCCGCAAAGTTAAGAATCGTTACCGGTTCAATAGATGTAAGCTCTATAATAAGTGCCGTACCTAAAATTAATATCGTGGCTATTAAAGCTATCATTGAGGATATGCCGTTTATTTTAATAGCTACATATATCCCTCCAGATACTACAGTTCAGGAAATCGAATCTTTCTTTGAAGCCACGTCATCTCTATATCCCATCTGGAATTGTAAAACACTAATTGTTGGCGATTTTAATATGCCTAATCTTAAAAATTATGTTACCATGGGGATTGCAGATAGAAAATCATCATTGCTTGTTGCATTTCAAGAACTTCACAATTTAACACAATATAATGATATAGACAACACCAATTACAGATACCTTGATCTTGTTTTGGCAACTTTTCCCTGCGAAGTGTCTTCTAGTGATATCCCTATTCTGCCTGTAGACAAGTATCACCCTCCCCTGTTCTTGCGCTTCGAGTCTCACTTGCCTCAATTATCTTTGAGGCATATAATGCCATTAAACCAAGCTACTAAACGCTATAGGTTCAAAAACAATGATTTTTCTAGTGTCGCTTCTAGTCTTGCCTTGGTTGATTGGTCAACTTTATATTTAGAAAATAACGTTAATGTAGCTCTAGAAAAATTTTACAATATTCTATATGAAATCCTAGACAGGGAGATTGGTACTTGTTCTTCGTCAGGATATACCAATCAATATCCATCCTGGTTTACTAAGAAACATATTCATGACCTACAACTCAAAGAAAAATACAGAAAAAAGTATAAAAGTACTCTCAATGAATACTACCTCAACGCCTTTATGGAACTAAGAGCAGCTACTAAGTCCAATACCCGTATACTGTACGCATCTTATCAGTCGAATATTGAAAATAATATTGTAAACTCACCTTCTACATTTTGGTCGCACATGAATGATTTAAACAGAACATCTAGAATTCCGGGAATAATGCAGTACGAAGGCACTGAGCTCTCTACTCCTCAAGCCATTGTAGATTCTTTCGCACATTTATTTAAAAGCGTTTACAAATCATCTAACTCAGACGTGTGCAATCCTAATAATCCGCGAAATTACCTTGGAGATAGCTTCCAAATACCCCAAGAACAATTATTGTCAAATATGTGCAAATTACCAAACAAGCTCACTGCCGGCACTGACCTAATTCCTGGAAGTCTAATAAAAAAAAAGTGCTGATTTCCTAATCGATCCGATTCATTTGATTTCTAACCTTGCATTATCTACTGGAGTATTTCCTGATCTTTGGAAGAAGGCGCGCATATGTCCAGTCTTTAAAAAAGGAAATAGATCAGAGGTTACAAATTACAGACCAATTGTCATTCTGCCAAATTTTTCAAAGGTCTTGGAGATGTCACTGTGTGATCTTATCTGGCCTTATGTCACACCAATCTTATCCACTTCTCAGCATGGATTTGTCCCACGACGATCTACAACTTCGAACTTGCTATCTTTTGTACAATTCGTTGAAAATTCTTTGACAAAACATCACCAAGTAGACGTCATATACACGGACATGTCCAAGGCCTTTGACTGCATAAGTCATAGTCTTATTCTTGAAAGAGTAAAAGAACTTGGCGTACCTGGTAAAATTCAAAAATTACTAAATTCCTACTTAGCTGGCCGAGAGCACATAGTACAATACAATGGACATTCATCAGCGCCTTTTATCCCTACCTCCGGGGTCCCTCAGGGCTCTAACCTTGGACCACTGCTATTTATTATATATATAAATGGCGTTGAGGTAGTGTTGAGTGTATTTATTCTTTTCTACGCTGATGATGCTAAACTTTTATATCCTATTGATAATGTAAGAGATTGCATAATATTGCAAAAGAACCTCAACTTATTTGTTAAGTGGTGCGCTGACAACTCACTTGACATCAACGCCTCAAAATGTAAAATAATGTCATTTACACGTAAAACTATGCCTATTTATTTTCAGTATGAGATAGAGGGTTGTGTTCTGGAAAGGGTGAAGTATACGCGAGATCTGGGTATCATAGTTGATGACTCCCTACGTTTCAACATTCACATTGATTACGTAATCAGAGAAGCCAATAGGGCCTTAGGATTTCTAATCAGGTCGTGCCGTTCGTTCAAAAATCCCCTTGCGATTAAGACTTTATTTTATACGATTGTTAGATCTAAACTAGAATACGGAACTGTAATTTGGCAACCATCCGTGAAATACCTCTGTGACTCTATTGATAGATGTCAAAAGAAATTCCTTAAATTTCTTAACTGGAAGGTTAATGGCCAAAGTCTGCCCCCGGGATCAGATTATATCGAGCTCTGTGATAAGTTTGACATGTGTACATTGAAAGATCGTAGAAATGTACAAACTATGATGTTCTTTTTAAAACTAATAAAGGGTTACATTGACTGTCCACATTTATCATCACAAATTCCATGGGCTGTACCCCAATATGATTCTCGTTCAATAACACTACCATTCTACGTCAGAAACTTGGCTCAATGTAAGACACCTATAACTAAAATGTGTGTGTTGACAAATAATTTTTTTAAATCTAATGCGTCGCTTGATTTATTTTATATGTCATTAACTAATCTACGAACTGCTATTGAGGCTTATGTCTAGCCCTACTGATATTTTCTTTAAATAATTATTTCTAAGCTTATTCACCTTCGATTATTGTTATTACTATTCTTACTTAACTCTTAAGATAAGTTATCCTGTAATTGGTCTATGACTGTTGGATAATTAAAAAAATAAAATAAAATAAAATTAAAAATATACTTCGTCAAAGTTACCCTACTTTTGAAGACTAATTTCTAGTTTGTAACTATTATTTTACACTTGAAAAGTAAGATTGCAATGCACAATGCTTCTTTTATAATATAATGCAAAATTTATTTCCAAATTTTTACTGGATATCAAGTATATTTCGAAACTATCCTAATGAAATGTTTCGAGTAGACGAAAATTCAAGTAGAGTATAATTTTCAACATTTCAAAATTTATTTCGGCTTCTTCGGCTATATTTTATGTATAACCATTGTCAACAATTATAACGTATATGGTATGCCTGGATTCGTAAATAAATAAGGTAGATCGACAATTTGTCAAATTTTAATAAATATTGATGGCATTAAAAATATGCTTCGTCAAAATTACCATACTGTTGAAGACTAATTTCTAGTTTGCAACTATTATTTTACAATTGAAAAG